>CAUYQU010013287.1:0-40682 GCA_963574635.1 Cheracebus regulus | reverse complement strand
AACAGCAGAAAAAGGGGGTACCTGCCTGTTTCTCCAGGAGCAGTGCTGCTATTACATCAATGAAACGGGCCTAGTAGAAGAAAATGTTAACACTCTCTACCATCTCCAAGAAAACCTCCAAAAATTACAAAATGCACCGGGCTCTTCCTTTAATTGGTGGCAATCTCCCATACTCACCTGGCTAACCCCTGTTATCACCCCCCTCATCGTAATATGTCTTTTACTAATGCTAGCTCCATTCATCCTTAGGTTCTTACAGACTCACATAAAGGAAATCTCCAGGGTGACTGTAAATCAGATGCTGCTTCACCCCTACATCTGGCTCCCAACCGAGGTACCGGCCAACTGACCCCCACACTCCGCCCCCATTCATCAGGAAGTAGTCAGAGAGAAGCGGCGCCCTATATCATCAAAAAGGTCAGGATGTAAGGCCGATAGCCTCGCTGGGAGCCGGATGAGCAGCACCCACCTTGTCCGCATCTGATGACACTATTATCAGCAGGCCAACATTTGTGTTGTCAGGCCGGACATCCTACTTAGCACCTGCCTCCTCCATGTGGGCTCCCCACACCCACTGCTACATTCCAACCCCAGCCCCCACACTCAGCGCTAAATCGTGTTCTCAGCCCTCCCAAAATTCAAAAATCCCGCCAAGGGCCTGATCAATGGCAGTTCACCAAATCCGGGTCCAGTCTCTCTATGGCCAATACAATTGCCCATGCTTTGTTTCCCCTCTAATCAATCTACTGCCTTCGCCTGCCCACCTGTCGATAGCCCCACTGGGCTACCAATGGCAGCTTGCCAAGTCCAGGTCCAGTCTCTCTATGACCAATGCAGTTGCCTATGCTTTGTTTCCTCACTGACCAATCTATTGCCCTCACTCCCTATAAAACCCCATGCCCAGAATGGCCGGGTGCGACTTCTCTGGTCCCTCTTCCTCGGACCATAGAACCTCGCCCGGGAGCTGAATAAACTGGAATTTAACTTTTCTGATATTGGTCTCAGTTTTCTCACTTTAATGTGGACAATACACCTTACATATACAAATATATATATATATATAATTATGGATAATGTTTATGGATAATGTATACACGCTACATGTATACATATGCCTGTTTTCTTATCATTACTACTCACTGATTGAAGAACTTCAGTTCTAGATTTTATGCTGAGCAACCAACTCCAAAACAAATAAAATTTCTCTCACAATGTAAACTACTAGACAAAAACAGGAAAATAGTAACATAATCATACGCCCATTCCTACCCCACCCACCCATCCACACACACACACATACTGACAGATTACAGAAATATTATCCACTCAGTTACAATTTTATTTAAAATTTTTATTTAAAATGTTTAGATCTAAATAGGAAAAATCAGTATCATATGAAGTGAAATGCAAAGTACAAAATTGTACAACTATGTAAATGAAAATAATTGCTATTTATTAAACACTACGTATTGAGCACCGTACCCTGTACTTTATGCATTTAACTTTGTTTAATCCTTCACAAGTCTGTGAGTAGGTATTAGTATTACCCCAATTTTATAAATGATGGAACTTCATAAATTTAAAATTCCATATAAAAATTAAAATGAGATATAAGAAAATGGTAACAAAACTTTTAGGTAACAGGTGATGTTTTCCTACATTTATTTTTCTGAATGTTTTACATCCCCTAAATGGAGATTGTTGTTTATATAATTGAAATAAAAAACAACGCATTTCTTTATTTTGTTTTTGCTTTTGTTTTTGTTTGAAACAAAGTCTCACCCTGTGAGTGCAGTGGTGCAATCTTGGCTCACTGCAACCTTCACCTCTAGGGTTCAAGGGATTTTCTAGCCTCAGCCTCACGAGTACCTGGGATTACAGGTGCGCACCACCACGCCTGGCTAATTTTTCATCTCTTTAGAACAGACATGTTTCACCATGTTGGCCAGGCTGGTCTCGAAATTTTGACCTCGTGATTCACCTGCCTTGGCCTCTCAAAGTGCTGGGATCACGAGCATGAGCCACCTCGCCCTGCCTACATTTCAATTTTTAAAAATGGCCATTGACAATAGAAACATAGATCAAAAAACAATGGGAAAACGTTCCATCTCAGATATTAGCAACAAAAGAAAACAAATAGAGAAGCCATAAAAAAGTGTAGCCACAGATGAAAATGTATGATTTGGTAAACAGAATGCCAAGAACAAGTACACAATGCAATGTCATTTAATAAGATAGCATTCTTAGTGCATAGAAATTGTGTAAATATCCTGACTGCAGGTGATCCACCCACCACAGCAAACTCCTGACCAACATGGTGAAACGCCACCTCTACTAAATACAAAAAATTAGCCAGGCATGGTGGCGCACGCCTGTAATCCCAGCAACTTGGGAGGCTGAGACAGGAGAATCACTTGAACCCAGGAGGCGAAGGCTGCAGTGAGCAAAGATTGTGTCATTGTATTCCAGCCTGGGCAACAAGAATAAAACTTCATCTTAAAAAAAAAAGAAAGAAAAAAAATCCTTAGGGTAAATCAAAACAAAATAATTTCCAGATCAAGCCAAAAATAAAACTTTAAAACTCTAAAGAAAAACCCACAGTAATATGATAGATTTGCCAGCTCTGTATCATAGAATGATCTTGGGTTTGAAGCAATAGAAGAAGTCACACAGGGATAAACAAACAGATTTGAATATAAAATATTTATAACCGGTAGAAGGAAGAAAAAATCAACTAAAAAGCAACAGACTAGAAAAGCACTTTAAAAAATATTACAACTGGGAAATAGTCATATTTTTAAAGTTTAATATTGCATTTTAATTGGATATTTACATTAATATCCCATCAGATATTTGGGAAGAGATTAAAATATTTCACACAAAATTGTGTAGAGGTTTGCAAATAATAAATAAAACATTAGAAAACATGACCCTAAATAATAACCAAAATGCAAATTAGAGCAATAACTGAGTGTCTTCTTCATGTACTTAACTAGCAAAAAAATGTAGTATAAAATTGAGATAAACACCCAGGGAATGTGAATATCGTGAAACTAGATTATCGTGAAACTACTATGGATCACTTTAAGTCTTACATTCTTTCAGGAAAAAAAAAAAAAAAAAACGGGCACAAAAGAACGTCACATCGTTTGACTTCTCACTTCCACAGGTGGGACTTTGGTTTTCTGAACTGGTATTAAGCCGTGAATTTCGTGTCTCACGCCATTCTCACAGCCACCTGGAAAAACAGGGATTGTAGTCTCCGTGCAGCAAGACTGAGCCAAGGCTCAGGGCTGCTTTAATCGTCAGAGCGTTATTCCCCTGGGGAGACTGTTTCTTCCACCGACGCCGGTGGCCGCCAAGCCCTGCGGCAGCCCCTCCGCAGCGCAGGGGACCCGCAGCGCCACGCGCACCCCCTGCCTCCGCGGGGTCGGGCTGCGCGCTGCCATGGACGCGTCGACCTCCGCGGCCTGGCACTGCTGGGCACTCACGCGGGTCAGGGCCCGTGTCCCTAGCTAGTCCCAGAGGGACGCGACGGAGCCAGAGGGGCCGGATGACGGACAGCAGGTGCGGTGGGTCGCCCAGCGGCTGAGGAGCCCGCGCTAACTCCCTGCGGCCGTTTATCGCCTGCAGCCGCACCCAGCGGCAGAGAGGAAAGCAGGGGTGTGGGCAGAAACAGCCTGGAGGCAGCCTCCTGGGAGACGGGGAGGCAGGCAGCAATTGTGACAGCTCCTCCCAGGCTGCACGTCCCTGGTGTTCTAGTGAGAGCCAGTGTTCTGCAGAGGCTTGGGGTGGACGATGAATAAGCCTCTCCTGATGACCCACTGGAGGCATCTCTGGGCTGCAGCCACACTAGCCCCCCAGGTTGCGTTCGTCTTTCTTCCTGCTCTGTGCCTGCGGTTTCCGTCCTGATCCCCGTTCTGCTCTTGTTTTCCCTTGGATATCTACCTTTCCAGTATGCCGCCAAACCCAGGATGGCTCCAGGACCTGTTTAGGACTTCTGCAAGAAGTGCTAAAGACTTCTTGGCAGGCCCACGTTGCCACCAGACCTCCCTGAGGTCCCTGTGCAGGACTGGGAGGAGCTGTGAGAGTGGATTAAACAGAATCACAGTACTTGAATGGAAGACTCTCCATTTACTTACGACCTGCTGTTTTAGTAGAAGATTTCTCTGTTACCACCACTGCCATCGTCACCTTCTGTAACTCGAGCAGTGTGCCCTGGAAGGGACCGGCTTTTGCCCAGGTGCTGCTCCAGATAGATGTTGCCGTCTGCCTGGCTGCATTCCTTCTGCCGGCAGCAACCATAGGACAGCTGCAAGCTTCTTGGATTGGAAGCTCTCTCCCAGCAGGGTCCTCTCCCACACCTTGTGATCTGGGCATTGAGTCAGGACATTTACTGAGATGTTTTTATGGTCAGGTGTCTGGTAGATAGGAAATTCAAATCGTTTAAGAGGAAAAAAAAAAAAAAAACCTGAACTTCTCATTTATTTCCCTGGGGGCTCTGATGACCAAACCCTATCAACAGAAGCTCTCAGGTCTCACTGAGCAAAGACAGTTTTCTAGGACTGCAAATTTCTCCTCTCTCAGTTCTGAAAGCCAGAAGCCTGACCTCCAGGTGCTGGCAGGCTCCTCTCCTCTGGAGGCCCTGAGGGAGAATGTAGCCATGCTGTCTCCTGCTTCTGGTGGCTGCTGGCAATCCTAGGCATTCCATGGCTCGTGGAAACACCCTGATGCACACATGGCGCATCCGTCAGGGCTCCCCAAAGAAAGGAGAAGGAGAGGTATTACAAAGAACTGGCTCTCGTGATTATGGAGGCAGCCAAGTCCCAAGATCTGCATGGTGTACTGTCAAGCTGGAGACCCAGGAGAGCTGATGGTTTTGTTCTAGGCTGAATTTGAAGGCCTGGAATCCAGAAGAGCCAGTTGCTGTGGTTTTTGTCTGAAGACTGACACGTCCAAGACCCAAGAAGAACGAATGTTTCAGTTCGGGTCTGAAGGAAGGAAAAATCCAGTGTCCCAGTTAGAATGCAGTCAGGTAGGAAGACTTCTCTCGCACTCCGCAGATGGTGAGACTTGCTCTACTCAGGCCTTCACCTGATTGGGTGAGGCCCACCCATGCTGGGGAGGGTAAGGTGCTCTACTCAGTACACCAATTTAAATGATCATCTCATCCAAAAATGTCCTCACAGAAACACCCAAGATAAGTTTTGTCCAAATATCGGTGTACCCCTTGGCCCAGTCAAGATGACACCTAAAATTAACCATCATATACTCCCTCTGTGTGTCTCTGCCCAAAGCTCAGCTTCTTGTAAGGGCAGCAGTCTTTGGGTTAGGGCCTGCCCTGCTTTGGCATGACTGCGTCTTACCCTGATTACATCTCCAAAGATCCAGCTTCCAAATAAGGTCACATACACAAGTACAGGAATGAAACATATTTTGGGGATTGAGGGAACACAATTTAACCCCTAACAGGTATTGATAGTTGAAGGCTGACTCGACTTCTGGAAAATTACATCTTCATGGGGAAAGAGACCTTGACTAGAATCAGTTGAAAATTTTGCCCAGAAATAACAGACAGAAGTCACCTATGCCTCTTGCCAGAGGCTGACGTTACAGTGAGGGGGTTGTCAGTTTTGGAGATGTTAGATGAATTTAGTTTGGATGCAAAACTGTTTAGCTCCTAGCGTGTTATAGTGGTGGCTCCCAGACAGACATGCAACCTCCCTTCTCTGATAAAGTCGGGGTAGAAAAATGAAGGAGAAATCAATTGTAGTAGCTTTTGCTGCTTGAAACAAAAGCTGCTGAAGTCTTAGATATGGCTCCCCCAGGACACTGCAATCCTCTCCTAGATGTACACCCAGGAGAAGTGAGTGGATGTGTCCTCCAAAAGATGGGTGCAAGAGTGCTCACAATTGCCAAGAACCCACATTCCTATCAGAAAACCAATAAATGTATGGTGGCACATTCATACAGCAGAATAGTCCCCAGCAACAAAAATACAAGAACAAACCATCAGCTCAGCAACAGTGTGGGTGGACCTCACAGACAATAACATTGAGCAGGAGAGGCCAGACACAGAGAAGGAACTGTGTGACTACTTCTCCACGCACTTCAAGAATAGGCAGCACTGATCCGAGGTGACAGACGCCAGATCCATCGTCCTCTCCTGGGCAGGGACTGTCCGCAAGCGGCAGAGGGAGCCAATTGGTGTCAGGGAGATGCTCTCTGTCTTGCCATAGGTGTTAGTTATACGCAGGCATTTGTATGTAAAACTCCATTACACTATACGCTTAACATTTGTGCACTTTGGGGATGTATTTTATACCTCGATTTTATTTATTTATTTTATGTTACGCTATTTTATTTTTTTGAAGCAGAGCCTCACTCTGTCACCCAGGCTGGAGTGCAGTAGCAGGATCTCAGCTCACTGCAACCTCCACTGCCCGGGTTCAAGCCATCCTCCAGCCTCAGCCTCCAAGTAGATAGGATTACAGGTGTCACCACCGCACCTGGCTAATTTCTGTACTTTCAGTAGAGACGGGATTTCACCAAGTTGCTCAGGCTGATCTCGAACTCCTGACCTCAAGTGATCCAGCTGCCTCAGCCTCCCAAAGTGCTGGGATTACAAGCATGAGTCACTACACCCAGCCTATACCTCAATTTAACAAAACTAAAAAATGAATGTGTTGAATTCTTACTACATGACAGGCATTATTCCAGGTAAAATCAGAGTCTCTGCTCTTGCAGAAGTTAGTCTAGGGAGAGAAGACATTTCCTACTCTAATCCACTAGTAAATGGAAATGCTGAGAGTCTGGGAATATCACAAAGACAGAGCCAACAGGATTTGCTGACGAAGTTGACAGAAGATTTTCAAAAGAAGAGCAGATTTTTACTTTGGGCCTGATCATCTGATAGCCTGAAGTTGTCTTTTACAGATGTGAGCAATTCAGGGCTAGATGCAGGGTTGGGAAGGAAAATCAAGAATCTGCAATTCCTGTAAGACATCTAAGTGCAGGACCCAGGAAGGTGGCGAGACGTCCTCTCCAGACCGTGTGTGGAGTGCAGGGGGGTGGCCTGTGCTGGAAATTTCCACTTGTAAGTTTATAGCATATATTAGATTTCTTTTGTTCTAATAATGGAACTGGGTAAGACTGAAAGAGAAATTGAGGCAAGGGAGGGGTTGAGTTAAGAAAAAAAAACTTGAGTATTATTTGACATCTGAAATTATGTCTGTGTAAAACAAAAACTGAAGATAAATGTAATCACGAATGAAATTTACTCTCATGGTTAATTAATTTCTGTACCCATTCTATCTACCCTTCCCTCAGCTTCATTTTTTTTCCTCTGAAATATGTCTCAATAGGTTTTAACAGTTGTCTACGCTTAGTCTTTCTACATCTAAACATGTCTAACTCATCTTGAATGAGAGTTTAGTTAGTACAATGAGATATTCAGTCGGAAAATTCAAGGCGCCAAAGTACAGGTGAGTTGTAAAACGGGCAACCTTAGGAGAGGGATGCGTCCTCACAGGAAATGCCTCCAGCATCTGAATGGCCTCTGGAGTCACATGAGAAACAGCAAAGAGTTGCTGTGTCTTGTTCTGTCCCCACCCAGGGCGATGGTAGGGTGAAGTGCGGCCAGTCCTCAAATCCGGCTCCCACTGGATGACGTGGAGAGTTGAACCTGTGAGCCGGAGACTGTGGGGGATGCAGTGGCCAGCTTCCAAATCCAGCCTGTGACATCTGTAGAGGCAGAGACAGGCAGGTGGGCTGCTGATGGAAGAGCTGAGAAGCCGGAAGCAGCCAGCAGCCTGGCATTGGTCAGGACAAGGGGAAGCGGGAGCTCCAGGGTCTGCACTCTGAGAGCTGGCCCGGAGTCCCTTGGGGACCCTGATGAGCCGTGGGGTCTCAGCACAGAAGCTGAAGGTGGGCCCCTTTATGCGTAGAGGCCAGGTCGGTCAAGGCAGCTGCGGAAAATGTCTGTGAAGGAAGCGGTCTAAACAACCACAGACGTCGCGTGGGTCCAGTCCACGCAAGTTAGAGTCAGCTTCAAACACTGCACAGGCCCGAAATGCACAGGGCCAGCCCTGAACACGCCAGGTGGGCGCTCCTGTCCCCTCCCTCACCTGCCTTCCAGCAGCCTGGGCTGAGGGCGTGACAGCCGGCGATGGTGAATCAAATTAGGAGCTTTAACCCTGGGATGGGACTGGACAGCCTAGCTTCTGCTTTGAAACGGTGTTTTGTGTCTTTTTTTTTTTTTTTTTTAAGACAAAGTCTGGTTTTGTCGCCTAGGCTGGAGTGCAGTGGTGCCATCGCCGCTCTCTGCAACCTTCACCTCCTGGGCCCAAGCCCTTCTCCAGCCTCAGCCTCCACAGAGCTGGGAAAGCAGACCCGTGCTACCATGCACAGCTACATTTTAAAAAAATTCTTGTAGAGACCAGTGATCTCTAATCACTGCAACCGCCGCCTCCCGGGTTCAAGCGATTCTCCGGCTTCAGCCTCCCAAAGTGTTGGGATTACAGGTTTGAGCCACTGTGCCCACCCTGTTTTGTATCTTTTTTTTGAGACAAAGTCTCGCTCTGTGACCCAGGCTGGAGTGCAGCGGCTTGGTCTCGGCTCACTGCAACTTCTGGCTCCCGGGTTCAAGCGATTCTCCTGCCTCGGCCTCCTGAGCAGCTGGGATTACAGGCACGCGCCACCACGCCTGGCTAATTTTTGTGTTCTTAGTAGAGATGGGATTTCACCATGTTAGTCAGGATGGTCTCAAACTCCTGACCTTGTGATCCACCCACTTCAGCCTCCCAAAGTGCTGGGATTACAGGCATGAGCCACCTCACCAGGCCCTGTTTTGTATCTTAAAGCTCCCATACAAATTTTCATTAACTTAGGAGTGCTCAGAAACATCCCCACAAGCCTGTTAATTTTGAGAGAGGAAAAGGAGTTCCTTCACAGAAAATATTTTAAAGGGAGACTGGGGAACGCACTAAATTTGAAATTATGCCATCCTCCCTGCTGGGTTGTCCAGCATAGAGGGGAACTGAGCTACATCCGCTGTTGGAAGATATTAGCCCTACTGACCAGGACCTGTGATTCATCCATGGCGGGTTATTAGTCTTTTCTCTCAAGATGCATGTTAGACCTTCTTATCTCCTAGATGATCTACATTTTATTACATGTCAAATGTGGATGTTTTATTTATCTAGTTTGAAGAGCTTAGGCCCCTCTCTTGATCTGAGGTCTCAAAATCATTTTTTTTTTGTTTGCTTCAATACTGAAAGTTCTCTCTTAAAATATGGCCTTTTGATCATTCCTTCTAGTCTCTTCTTCTGGAATCCTCAACAAACATGTGAGAGATTCTCAATTCATTCTCCACATCTCTATTTTTTCAGGATTTTGATTGTGGCTTTTAAAATAGTGTTCTGGAGATAATTTTCCAGTATTAGCTTCTAGTTCACTGTTTTGCTATTCAACTGTGTCTAGTCTAAAATCCTTCTCATTTGCTTTTTTTAAGATCGTCGTTAATTCTTCTTTGTATCTTCTCCTTTTCATTTTTCTTTTTTTAGTATATCATTGTTCACATTTCATGAATGCTATTCCTCTTTAGCATTTATTTATTTATTTATTTATTTATTATACTTTAAGTTCTGGGTACATGTGCAGATTGTTCAGGTTTGTTACATAGGTATACACATGACCATGGTGGTTTGCTGCATCCATCACCCCATCATCTACATTAAATATTTCTCAATGTTATTCTTCCCCTCCCCCAACCCCTGCTGTCCCTCCCCTAGCCCCCCACACCCCGACAGGCGCTGTGTGTGATGTTCCACTCCATGTGTCCATGTGTCCTCATTGATCAACACCCACTTACGAGTGAGAACATGCAGTGTTTGGCTTTCTGTTCTTGTGTCGGTCTGCTGAGAATAATGGTTGCCAGCTTCATTACTGCAAATATTTGTTAGTCTGCACCAGAAAATTTTATCTGCAGTAAATTTAGTATTTCATTTTTTGCTTTTTCCTATGTCACTTCATAATTATATATTTTCTTTTAATTTTCAAATTAAATATTTTAATTCGTTGTAAGATGGGTAAGTTCTGGGGATTTTATACATTTTTGCAAGTGTGCGTTGCAGGAAAAACTGTTTTGTTTTGTTTTGCTTTGATTTGATCTTCTCTTTCTTGTTCTCTCTGTTTCTCTCTTCCTGTGTAGATATTTTGTATTTGCCTCCAGCTGGTCCCTTGGATATAAATGTAGAAACAGTGTTAGGAATCCTAGTCCACACTGATGTTAAAGACAGTGAGATGTGGTCACACGTGGACATGAAGTTATGCCCTTGTCAAACTTTCTTCCTAGGCCAAAATCTTGCCATGAATTGGTAAAGCAGGCTTCATTTGATTTTATTCTTTTTTCATGAGCAAGACAACTCACTTCTCACCTGCGTCAACCTCAGGTAGACACTCTTCCTTCTCTTTACCTCGCAGGTGCCCAACCCCTGCCCTTGCTGAGC
The DNA here is from genome assembly GCA_963574635.1 of Cheracebus regulus. Taxonomy (NCBI): domain Eukaryota; kingdom Metazoa; phylum Chordata; class Mammalia; order Primates; family Pitheciidae; genus Cheracebus; species Cheracebus regulus. The sequence continues at coordinate 30,174 of CAUYQU010013287.1, read as the reverse complement.
CCAGACTCCACAAGCCAGCACCCTTTGCCATCAACATCGTTCCTGTCTTCTCTTTTTTTATATCTTGTCTACACGGTTTGAGGTTAAAGACATGGGAGGCATCAAAGCACGAGTTTAATTTACCACCTTCCTCAGAAAATGCTTCTCCACCCTAACTCACACAACTGACTACTTGGTTTACTTAATTCTTCCCTCATTTTAAAAACAAAATCATTTCAGACTTTAGAGTTTGACCAAATCCCATACATTTTTTAATAGCCTTCTCGTTAATTTCATTTTCTCCGTAAGCTATAATTATTTTTTTTAATTTCCTCATTGGCCTAAGAACTATTTAGAAATTTTTGTTTCTTTTGCATCAGAAATATGAATCAGCGAATAAACCACCTCGCTTTCTAATTTTAAACCTTTTTTCAGCTGTTCTATATATATATGTTTCCCACCATATGAATGATGAAAGAAAAGTCCCAAGTCATCAAAGTCCCTATTTATCTGTCCTCAAGAAGAAACACAAGAAATCCTACCTCAGCAAACCTCATAGCTGTTTCCTGTCTTTCACTGCTGATGAGATGCTGGCTAAAATTCCCCACAGCTGACAATGTGACCAATAAAATGCTATCAGATTTTTTTAGTGACACATGCCTCCATTCTATAATGTTAGCTTTATATCAGATTTTTTTTAGTGACATATGCCTCCATTCTATAATGTTAGCTTTATGTTATTTTTACTCTATCTTATATGTACTCTGACATTTCAAATTGAGAGGAGAAATAAAAAAGCTTCAAGAGACTTATGTGTACCCATTTTATTAAATTCAAACCACTAAGGCAGTCAAGAGTGTGCCTTGGAGACAGAAGCTACTTGGGGCAGATTTCTTTATTTTGTCCTATTTCGCATTGTAGATTCAGTAAAAATGCATTAAGGAAACAGATAGGAACACTCAGTGCATTCAAATATATTTCAGCTTCCCACTTAATCTGATGAACACGTGCACCTCTTTTGAGAGTGCACTAAAAGTTAAACTTAAAGCAGGCTCTACGACAAAGGGATGTTACAGAAAGGCAATGTCAGCTTCGTTCCAGCCTGGTCACCAGCAGTCTGATGTGAGTCGTTGGGGTACTGGCACCTCAGCAACCCAAATGAACTGATGAGAAGAAAAGGAAGTTGAAATGGACTTGGCAGGGGTTTGGGGAAAAAAACAGGCAGGGATCCTTTCCCTAGGTGACATTTGATTCAGAGCACTGGTTCTCAAATGGTGTCCCTGGAAGAGGAACATCAATTCTACCTGTAAGCATGTTAGAAATGCAGATTCATGGGCCCTCCCATGACCTATTTGAGCCAAAGTCTCTGGGGAAAAGGCCCAAAATATTGGGTGGGAAAATGAGGAGATGTTGGTTGTAGGATACAAACTTCCAGTTATGAGATGAGTAAATTCTGGCTGGGCCTGTAATCCCAACACTTTGGGAGGCTGAGGTGGGTGGATTACTTGAGGTCAGGAGTTCAAGATCAGCCTGGCCAACAAGGTAAAACCCCATCTCTACTACAAAAAAAAAAAACAAAAACACAAGTTAGCTAGACGTGGTGGTGCACACCTGTAATTACCGCTATTCAGGAGGCTGAGGCAGAATTGCTTGAACCCAGGAGGTGGAGGTTGCAGTGAGCCAAGATCATGCCACTGCTCTCCAGAATGGGTGACAGAGAGACTCTGACTCAAAAAAAAAAAAAAAAGATGATTAAGTTCTGGGGATCTAATGTACAGCATGGTTACTCTAGTTAATAATACTGGATTGTATACCCGGAACTTGCTAAGACAGTAAATCTCAAGTGTTTTCATCACAAAAGCAAGGTAACTATGGAAAGGAGTCTCGGATAAGACTTTCTTTTTTTTTTTTTTTTGGTGATGAAGCTTCTCTCTGTCATCCAGGCTGAAATGCAGAGGCACGATCTTGTCTTACCACAATCTCTACCTCCTGGGTTCAAGCAATTCTCCTGCCTCAGTTTCCCAAGTAGCTGGGATTACAGGTGCCCACCACCATGCCTGGCTAATTTTTGTAATTTTTTTATTTTAGTAGAGACAGGTTTTCACCATATTGGCCAGGCTGGTCTTGAACTCCTGGCCTCAGATGATTCACTAAAGCCAAGCCCCACCATGGATTTGTACCCTCTAAAACCTATGAGTAGTGTAAATTCCTCTCCTCTTGAGGTCCCAAGATAACTTGAGGCTCCTTTGCCTGTCCAAAAGTGACATTTTTTACTTACCACAGGTCAGGAACCCTGTACAGGAATTCTGTAGACAAGGTATGAGGCCAGTTTCTCCAAGGGACTTTTATTGGCTCTGTAAGTCAAGTTTGATTCCTTAAAGGAAAGTACACCATTCCAGTCAAAGCCTTGGTAAAATAACCAGTTTCTCCAATGGTGTCCTGTTGCAAAAGAAAATACTCTTATTGTACTTATGCAAATAACTGTATTGCCATAAGAGTACTCACAAATAGTTTCCAGATTCTAGATAAATCATGTAGAAAGAAACAAATACGCTCTAAATTTTGTTCCAGGAGTGTACTTTACTCAATTGCTACAAGCTGTAAGTAGCTCAAAAGAAAAGTTTTCTTGACTGTGGAAAAGAAAACAAAGGATCAGCAATATTTTAAGTAAAAAAAGTCAAAACAGATTACCTCAGTCTTTTATTAGTTCAGTCCATTCAGTTAACTCCTGTTCTACATAATATTCATGGACATCCCAGCTCTCCATGAGAGTCCTGAAAGTTTTTCCTCTATTCTAATATCACAATCTCCAAAGTTATCAGAACCCAGCATTCAAGAACACCTGCTAGAGTTTTATAGCTGATTATAAAACCACCTTCCAAAGAGGACCAAATCAAGACAACAATTGTCCATGGATGACAAAAAGTTTTAGGGCAGCTGTAGTCAAAGACACAATTGACAAGGAAATTTGTTAACTCTGTGGCACACAATAATTTAACATAACAGTTATAATTATTACTGATAGCATGTACTAAGTGATATCAGAATTATAGGAGTTTCCCATAGTTTTGAAATACATATCAATAATATATTTATACAAACACGGCTGAAAGAAAGCCAAACACTACAATGCTTTCCATATTATTTTTATGCCAAATAAGCCAAATATGGCATTTTTGGAATTTAGGAAACCTAATATCTTAAAGGATTAATTAGGTCAGAAAAAGACACAATTTATCATTTGATTTTGGAGAATTTGTAAATATCAAAGGTATAAAATGCTTGATATCACAAAATAGGATTACAGGTCATTGTAAAATAAGTCATTTAACCACAGTGATATGGATTTTTTTTTTTTTTTTTTTTAAAAAGGGCAAAACTTTTATTCTTTGAGAGAGGAAACTTAATTTAATCATTTAATGACTTACTAGAGGGTTAGTATGTTGGAGATAATTACCCTGTGAACACCCACACACCCATTATCTACCCATGTCCTAGACACGCTCATTACCTACTTCCGCCCCGCACTCACTCATTAGCTACTTTGCCGCTGTCCCTGCCCGTACCACTCACCTCCTCCCATACACCCCACACCCACTTATTCTCACAATTCCACAGTTACTTAACACTGTCAAACCCCTGCCCTATCACCATTTTCTGTTTCCTGCCCCACACCCACTTGCAATTTGTCCTAAGTTCCCTATGGATACTTTAAGTATTCAGTAATCCTGTCTCTCTACATCTATCTATCTGTCTATCTGCCATCCATTCATCCATCCATCCATCCAACTATTTTAACAGGGAGTTAGGAAAGGACGATTCAGCTTTGTTAGCTACTCATGATCTTAAACCAGAACCTCTACCTTGTACTTCATGTTTGAAACTGCTTGTGAGTGAAACATGGAGGCTTGGCATTCATGTGAGTTTAGTGTGTCAAGAACTGCTCTTTCTTTATTTTTTTCTCTTGTGGGAGTCTCATGCACACTCACACAGCATGTGGGCAGAGCTGTGCTCTTACAGTTTGCCGGAAAGTCACATTTTGGACATACTGTGACCACAGCTGTCAATAGTGAGAAAACTTAGTAATTCCATGTTGAAAAATTATTTAGTATTAGAAAACATCTTCTTGTCATGTGATCAACTATGTTAAAAACAAATAATTTTTTAAAACATTTAAATATTGGTCATTTATTTTTCCTTTCCTAAGACATACTGTTGAGTGTATTATTAGAAATTGTTCAGGAGCCTGGTATCGATTAAGAGGGGCATGGTAGAACCCAGGCAGTCTTTCTCCCTCCACCTAGGAATGGAAATTGTTTTAAAGCAAAATTGCTTGACCCAGACATTAAAGATAGAGCTTCCCTCTGTTTTCATTTTCTGGTTAACTATCTTAGCATAAATTTACTAATATCTCATTTATTTCTTTCCTTGAGGTTCTTGGTCCTTACGGTAAATAACATTTAGACAACCTTTTCCTGAGAAGATCCAAACTACTAGATGACAATTTATCAGGACAATTGGGTCCCATAAAAGTCCTCTTTATTCATTCCCTCTTCCTTGCAGATCGTGCAATGTCAAATTGATGGAAGGAATTTCTTTTGAACAGCATTTATATAAAAACGTTTGCTTTTTTTTTGAGACGGAGTTTCGCACTTGTTATCCAGACTGCAGTGCAATGGCGCGATCTTGGCTCACTGCAACCTCTGCCTCTTGGGTTCAAGCAATTCTCCTGCCTCAGCCTCCCAAGTAGCTGGGATTACAGGTGCACGCCATGCCCAGCTTATTTTTGCGTTTTCAGTAGAGATGGGATTTCACCATGTTGACCAGGATGGTCTCGATCTCTTGACCTCGTGATCCACCCACCTCGGCCTCTCAAAGTGCTGGGATTATAGGCGTGAGCCACTGTGCCCGGCCAAAATGTATGCTTTTAAAAGGGCCTCAGGGCTGGGTGCAGTGGCCTAAACCTGTAATTCCAGCACTTTGGGAGGCTGAGAAGGGCGGATCACAAGGTCAGGAGTTCGAGACCAGCCTGGCCAACATGGTGAAACCCTGTCTCTAATACAAATACAAAAATTAGCTGGGCTTGGTGGTGGGTGCCTGTAATCTCAGCTACTTGGGAGACTGAGGCAGGAGAATCATTTGACCCCTAGAGGTGGAGTTTGCAGTGAGCTGAGATCGTGCCATTGCCCTCCAGCCTGGGCAACAGGGGGAGACTCAGTCTCAATAAAAGCGGGGGTGTGGGGTGCTCGAGTCATTGTATTCCTGACTTCCATGCAGTTGTTTCTATGCAAGAGATAATACAGTCTTTTAAGTTCAATTAACCTTTGATTTATTATGTAACCTAGGATCTAATGCTCACAATTATAGAATGGTAATGTAGAAGAATGGGTCCTCAGCCTCTAATACATATCAACAGATTAAGAAAATTAGTTTCACTTAAAAGATTTAGTCATTTTCAGAAGAATTTACCAGAGGAAATTCTAATATTAGTGATTTATATCAAAGGTGTAAAACAAAAGCTGAAATGTTCTTTTCAAGGTAAGAAGAATTAATTTTCTTCACAAGTGTTCTAAAAACATGACATAAGCCCTCAGTTTGACAAAACAGATCAGAAAGATTCGTTGCTTTCTCCTGCACCTGCTTGAATCTTTTTTATGTGTCCAATAGTTTTGTGATGTAGTGATTCATGCATTTGCTTTGTAATTCATTCACAACACACCTGCTCCAGGGTTTCATCCTGGAGTTTCAATAAGCGTTGTCTCTCCAGGTGTCCCATCACTCTTACTCATCTGCCTAGTATGCACTGATTAAAAGCTAAAAATATGAACTCTTTATGTTTTTGAATAGTGATATTGCAAAAACTATCACACAGATTTTCTTGTTGCTTACAATTATTTTTGGTCCACAATTTATAAACAATACACAGTTATGCCGATTTCTGGAAATACTTGTTTCCAGACTGCATGAATATCTTGAAATATTTAAAAGCAATAATTAATAAGGTGCTAAGATAACACAGAATAAATGAAATGTTATAGCTATTTTAAGGCTGGGCATGGGGGCTCCTGCCTGTAATCTCAGCACTTTGGAAGGCCGAGGTGGGTAGGTCATGGGTGGATGCGCAGTAGATTGTGGAGAGTAAGTGGACAGGTAGTGAGTTTTCATGACAAACAGTGTCATCTCTGAGTGGGTTTGGGGTGGGATGTAGTTAGTGAGCAGGTAGGTAGGGAGTGAATTCAAACACTGGACCTTGTCCTGTAACGAGTTTTTCAGTTCATTGGACCTAACTGTACATGGAACTTCGTCTGGGAACCATATTTGAGATGTGGCTGTTAGACCAGAACTTCCCATACAGAGTTTGAACTTGTGCCCTGGATTTGGACTTTACTCCTGGGTGGAATTGGCTCTCTTACTTCAGATAAGCACTTTACCCTTGACATTAGATCTCAACCTAGACTAACTTTTCTAATAAATGTTGGACTGGAAGCTTGGACCTTGACCTTCAAATGTGCTGAACTTAGACCTTGAAAAGAGACATTAAACCTGGTACCAGAACCATGGGTGCAAACTTCAACCCTGGACCTTTGACGTAGCCCTTGTATTTGGATCTGTATCTTGCATCTGAACCTGGATCTGGAGAGTGGACCAGAACCTGGATCTTGAAACTGGATCTTGGACTTTGCTCCCTTCGGGACATCAAACCTGACCTGAGGCATGGAAATTGGGCCTGGACCTTGACATTATCTGGGCCTGAAATGGAAGATGGAACTTGGACCTGGATTTGTCCAGAATTTGGGACTTAAACTTAGTCCTAGATACTGAACCCTGGTGCTGTGCCTTTGGCTATGATCTGGGATTTGCACCCTATCTGTGGTTTTCTTGTGTGAGCACAGGATCAACCCCTGACAGAACACTGATGATGCAACAGGCTTACCAAAACAGTTTGAAAGGTTTCTTATTCACAGTGAGGCTTTCTGGGGATGCAGGAAAGGCATCCCGGATGGTCTCGAAGAAGCTGAGAGAGCAAGGAGGAGCAAGTGGCTTGGGGCTTTCTTGTGATTGGGGGTGGGGCCAGGGCATGGACCAGGACTTTCAAGGTCTCAATTTTATGTCAATGCCAAGGGAGGAGCGCATGAGATTTACAGTCAGCTTTCCAAACTATGAGACAAGTGGGAAAAAGGGAGGGCTGGGCTTGAGTCACTCAGACATTAAAAGTGGCATAAGGCTCTTCATTGTAATTCACACCTGATGAATGACTGATGGCTGAAATGTGCCACATTTCACATAATTGAATTTAACGTGTTTAAGTATGCCCTTATGATGTTTTATGACGCCCATAGTCTGTCTGAGTCTGGTAAAGGAGATAAAATATCTATTGAACGCCATGTTCAAGAGCCCAACATTGAATATTTTTAAAAGTGAACTGAACCTGTTGGTCAATCAGCAATACCTCAACTGTTGAAAAGGACAGGGAGTCCCTGAATGGTAGATTAGTATTTACCGAGACACGCATGACCTTGGTTTATATCATTAATAGCTGTGAGGCAAGAAGTTCTGAAAGTTCTTTACTCATAAGGTTGTGTTCTTAGAAAAGAAATTTTTGGTGTCATTGGCGAAACTTGATGGCCAGATCATGGACAATGGCCAAGGATCTATAAGAATGTGCAGGCAAGGGTGATTGTCAGACAGAGCCTCAGTGCTAAGATGCCCACCTGAAGTTCAGCCAATTGCATTGAACATTCAGTCCCAGACTTCATCTGAGACCCTGATTAAGGGATGGTCAGAAGCAGCTCTCTACAGGCTCTGGCATGTGTAATGTTGGCAATGCCATCCATAAAGTATATTAGCTCCCTTTCTTATTTAATCAGGGACCCCCCAGGTGACCAATGAGTCCAAGAAAGGGATGATTTCCTCCAGGGCTATATGGCAAGTGACTGAGAACAAGAGAAGCCGCTTTCTCCTGCAAAGCTGATATGCCAGATGGCACAGATCTTGCCCTATCCTAAAAAATATATTTTCCCTTCAGCAAGGTTTCAGTGGCCATGCCAAGCCTGCAGGTTACTTCCTCCATGACCCAAGGGATAATGAGAAGCTCTGGACCTGTGAGAGACTTCGCCCAGAAAAACCCAATGTGCAGCCATAATATAGTTAATGGTGTAAAGCACGGGGCCCAGGCAGGCAGAAGCCCAGAATAACTTTTGGCCATTCTGGCCAGACTCCAGGAGGTAGCAAAAGAGGCTGCAAAAGTTCTACAATGAAGGAATCTCTGGAGGCCCCTGATGGGAGTGCCTGTTTTGTTGCCGTTTAAACATGTAAGAGAGCCTTTTGTTGTAGGAGGCCTCATTCAAAGTGGGTCAATTAGCCAGTGACTAATGGTCTTAGTTATTCTAATGGTCTTAGTTAAATGTAAATGAAACCCAAACCCAGAAAGTCCTAAACGATGTCAGACTGTTCTAACATTGTGCAGGCTGACAGGGTCAATTGTTGCTTCTTGACAGTGTCAAGGATGGATGAGGTGGTCCTCAAATGATCAAATAAAGCCCAAACATTTTCCTAAGGCGGAAGGATCTTGTACTGTGTGTGGGACAGTACTTCATCCTCTTCTGTGAGCTCCTTTGTGAATATTTGTGTGTTCTAAATAAGTGTGTCAGATGAATCTCTTTAGAGAAGGAGAAGAAAGTCAGCAATGCAACATCACACCTATGCTCCTGGAGAAAGGCGGCTGTAGCTAAGATCTTTCCTGCAAAGACAGAACTGTATGATGGTTGGGACAAAGACTGTGTGATGGTCAGGACAAACACAGACTGTGTGATGGTCAGGCTGTTGAGGTACCCCATGGGCAGCTGGGTAACGGTGCCTTGTGTCCGCTTGAAGGTGAAGGCCACCAAGAGGCTGTTGCAACAGGTGCAAACAGAACATACCAGCCAAAGCTATGACTGCAAGCTGTTTTCCAGCTGCACATTGGATGAAGCCAGTCACTTAAATAACACTGAGTACAGGGGTCATAACAGGTAGACCCATGGCATTATTCACTGTGAGACACGATTCATTTTTTCCAGGTTTGAGAATAGGCTAAATTGAACCAAAATAGGACTTTTATAGTGGGTTTCGATCCTTGAAGGTCCTGATTTAATTTATTTGGTGCTGTGGTAACAATTACGGTAGATGAGAACAAACCCGCAGGGTCACATTCTATTATGCCAATTAAGTGCTGAAGACTGAATTTAATTCCAATGTATTACTCATTGGGTCAGGGTATCCATACCTGCTATGGGATATTTTAAGACAATTGGCACAGTGTCCTTGGGGAATTTGGACAAAGCAATAGTTCTGATTGTTAAGGTGTGGCATACCTATGTTTCTTCCAGTTTATATTTGCAGTTCCTCTAAGACTATAGACGATATCTTATTTAGACCTACTGAGGTCCCCAAGTATAGGATAACTTATTTAAATTTAGTGGGATCCCCAACTATAATAATTATTTCAGGTCCAGTATAGATTAAGGCCATAAAGGTTTACCAGTGCAGCATTTCAGCAGATGTCAATTTAGAACCTATACCGTAGAGGCACAAAATCCATTCAGTACCTCTTTTATTTTTTTATTATATAATATTTTCAGTAAACTTCAGATCTGCAGTTGGATCAAGTTGTGGTACAGAGTCTAAGATCCAGGTTCAAACGCTAGGTCGAGGTATAGTTCCAGGCTTGATAGTCAAGTGCAAGGTATGGACCCAAATTTCAGGTTTTAGGTCATGTCCAAGAAAATTAAAATCCAAGGTTCAAGTTTTACAGCCAACATCCATGTCCAAGATTAAGTCCAGTTTCGAGTCTAAGGTCCAGATCTGATTGCCTGATCCTGCGGTAAGAAGCAGTTAGAAGGTTTACCTCCAAGGTCCTAGAAATAGGTCCAAAATCCAGGTATTGGTTCAGTTCCAAAGTACAAGTTGAAACAATCACAAATTCACGTTTAACATCTAGGGCAAGTTCAGGGTTCAAGTCCACAGTGTGGATCAAGGATCAAGTTCTAAGTACAAGTTCCAGATCCAAGGTTGTGTCCAGCTCCAGGTATAAGATCCAAGAAAGACTTTAGACATTCAGATCCAAGTCTCAAGTCTATGACTATGACCAAATTAAAGGTCAGACTCAAGGTTCTAGACATATCCAGGCCCAAGGTTGAGGTCCTATGCCCAAGTCCAAAGTCAAAGTCATGGTCCACAGTTCAGATTGAAGTCTGAAGCCCAGGTCCATGTCTAAGGTCCAACACTGAGTCTCATTGTCCAAGTCTTCCTCCATATGTGCGGCCCAGGTTCAGGTCTAGGGAATGATGCTTATGTGCACATTCCAGTTCTAGCTCTCTGAGGCCTATTTAGAAACATCTCCAGGTCTGAGGTCTAGAAATGAGGTCTGAATTTCATGATCATGTTCTGGGTGCAAAGTCAAAAATCCAGTACAAGATCCATCTCCAGATAAGAAGTCCAGGTCCAAGATCTACATCCATAGTCATGTTCAGGGGTAGGTTAGAAGTCCAGATTTGAAGTTTAAATGGAAGTTTAGAGGTCCAGTTCCAAGGTCCTCTTCCAATTTCTTTGGCCAGATCCAGATCCAAGGTCCTGTTCTAGACCCAAAATACAGGTCCAAAATCAACGTCTAAGGTCAGATTTAGGTCCGAGTCTAGAACAGAAATCATGATTCAGAGTTCGAGTTCATGGCCATGGCAGCAGGGTGCCCTGTGCTTCATGTCACCCTTTCCTATTTTGCATCTACTTCATCAGAAGGAAGGAGGTGAATCATAAATAAAATGTTTATTACCTTTAATACTTAGCTCACTATTCCATATTAAAAATCATTTTCTTGTGTGATGTGAGTTAAACATCTATCTTTTTAAATTCCAGTTACCTGGCCAGTTTTTCCAAAGCTGTGTGCTAGATGGGCTCTGCTCTCCTGTTGTGTTTGAGGCTCAGTATTCAAACAAACGCAACAGAGCTCTTTGGGGTCTGCTTCCTTAAGATATTTTATTTATTGGTTCTGGCACTACCGTTTTGCAGTGTTAATTTTTTAACATTGCTTGATGAGTTTCATCTGTTTACTTTCCAAAGATTTTTAGAATTATTGAATGATAGTTTTAACACTATAAAATTAGAAAATCCAAATTGCATTAAACCAATAAACCATTTACATTCATGAAAATAATATCTTTATAATATTTGATATTTTCTGCCATAAACAATTTGCTTCTCTCAATTAATTCAAGTATTCTTTTACGTTTTAGTAATGTTAGATTTTTTTATATAGCTCTCACACATTGCTTAGATAGTATAGACTTTTGCTGCCAATGATAATTTATTTTTCCAATATAGTTTATATATTGTTTTTCTATTCATTAGCCACTTAACAAATGTTTATTGAACACACACCAACCATCAGACACTGTATGTAATAGGCGCTGATGAGTAAGACAAATCTGGAATGATTAATATTTTTAAGGGAGTACAAATGTGTTTCGATGTATGCAACCAAGGGATTCAGCTTCTATTTCAGAACGACATTGCTTAATGAAATGATGTTTAATGACATTTTAAATAAAATCAGCCTCCAACTAAGTAATCTCAAATTGGACCCCTTAGGTGGCATTTTGGAAATTCATGAAGGCAATTTCAGTTGTCACAGTAAATGCGGGTACTCCCAACATTTTGTGCATGGCAGATATGACTGACATTTGTATTCAAGAATGCCCAGTCACTACGTAAAAGTAGGACCAAACTAGGCTGAAGGCGGTGAGAGGAATAGAGATAGAAACTGACAGGGATTTGGGGAATGGGCATAATGGCTATCTCATATTAGAACTCAAGACAAAGCTACAAAACTGTAACTGTGCATTGCTGGCAGAGGAATCGACAGGATGGTGAAACGAGACCCAAATACCTAATACATTTTTATAAATTAGAAAGATCTCATTTTTAATTAGTAGAGGAAATAGGAATTGGTCACTTGTACTAAGATTAATCATCTAAGAGTATGGAAAAGACAAAATTGCATTTTTTACCTTGGAACATGCAACCAAATGGTTATAGATAAATCAGAAATCAAAATGGAGGAAAGATCACATAAGGACTAGAATGCAGATATGTACAACAAATATTTTTAATTCTTGAGGCAGAGAAATTTTTAAAACATATCATGAAAGAAAGGAAACAAAAGAAAATATTAGTAGCTTTGATGATTTTAAAACATGAATGTATATATGTCAAAAAATACCATATTTGGACTGGATATAAATATATGATATATATTTATGCAGAAAACTGAATATTCCTACAGATATATAATTTCTGCAGTTTATTTTCCAATGGTTTAAAGAAATATATGAAGAAAAAATCAAACAAATATGAAAAACGCTTAGCAATTAGTGAAGACTGGTAGAAGACACAGAAGTATTCACTGTATTAGTTCATTACTTCTGGATGTTTGAAAATATTCACAATGAGATTGTGGGGAATTACATTATTAACAAAGGTAAAAGGGAAATTATACACTGAAAAATGTTATTTCCAATTTACTGTGCCAGAGAAACTAGACAAAGCTTGTCTGAGCCTGAAAATGCTTTGGTCATTTTCCAAATTAAAAACATTCTTCCTTTATCCAGAAAAAAGAAAATCCTGGAAAACTGGCATGGGGTATGATGGTGCCACAGGCTTATGTATAAGTTATAACAGAGAGAGAAAGAATGAAAGTATGAGATAAAAAAATAATTACAGCTTGTTTTATATAATGAAAATTTCTTCATCATGTATGTTTATTATAATGTTTCCATTAGAGTAGGAAAGAAGTCCAGCCCTCTGTACCTTGTATGAGAAAGAAGATGTCATAGTTGGATGCCATTACTGTCAATCATCCTACATATTATAGAGAAAGTCAGACACTTCATCTTGGAAAATAAGCAGCGACAAGATTGTGTCCACAAAACCACTGACCCACCTCATGTTTGTCCCACCTCTGAAAAGTAGTTTCCAAGTTTGCAGGGGTCAGAAACAGACCAAAGAAATAAACCTTGCAACAAAAAGCTATAAAGTCAGTATAGATTGCAGCCAGTCATTAATGCTGTTTGTTTAAAGAATAAAGGACCATTAAAAAAAAAAAAAAAAAACTGAATACAAACTTCTGACTAAAGTCACTCTCCTGAATCCTCTCTGCCTTTTACAGAAAAGCAATGAATAAATAAGAGTTCTGCAAGAACAAGGCTCCTAATCTTTGGTTCATAATCCCTGAAATGAACACAGGACATGGAAACATTAATTCTGTTACATAAAGAACCCTAACAAACTAATAAGAAAAATATTTTTTAAGAATAGCAACATAGGTAAAAGCCACAATCATGAAATTCACAAAATAAGAAATACTAGTGTAGGTAAACAAACAAAACCTAGTCCGATCCTATTATTAATTAATGAAAAGCAACCAAGAAATATTTTTATTTATCAAAAAAGCATACATTCTTTAAAGAACCATAATATGCAGCAATAGACATCTATTATACACTACTCATATATGACAATTATGGACATAAATTTGGAGAAAACCATTTGGAAAAATATGTTTAGCAGAAAAAGCCATTGATGTGTGTATATCTGTGCATTTATGTGAAACAATAGCTAATTAGTGAAATAAATTACAGTACATTCCTAAGATACAGTCAGTAAAAATGATGTTGAATTAAAAGTAAATACATGTATACTGTAACCTAATTTTAAAGCAAGTTCAGGTGTAGGCAAAGAAAAAATACTGAAAGTATTCACACCAAGCTCAACTGTGTTTATTGTCTGGAGTGGAATCCAGAGAGATCTGTCATCCTTTTTTGAGGGTTGCTTACTCATTTTCTAAGAGCATTTGCAATTATTTTTAAAGTGTATTTCTAAAAGACTATAGGTGTCCATGGAAGTATCCTAACTTCTCAAAACTCAAACTGTTAATAAATGGTAAAATCAAAATTCCAACGTGATTTTTTTCTTTTTTCTTTTTTAATTAATCATGCCACATGATTTTTAATTATGCATAAAGATCTACCATGTCACCCAGGGACCATTTCACCCACTGCTCTGCTTGGCTGCCAGTCTTTTGTCTCTCTCTTCAGCAATGGTGAGGCGGATACCCTTTCCTTGGGGAAGAGAAATCCATGGTTTGTTGCCTTTGCCAATAACAAAAATGTTGGAAAGTCGAGTGGCAAAGCTGTTGCCGAAGAGAAATCCATGGTTTGTTGCCTTTGCCAATAACAAAAATGTTGGAAAGTCGAGTGGCAAAGCTGTTGCCATTGGCATCTTTCAGATGAACCACATCGAAAGATCCAGGGTGCCTCTCTCTGTTGGTAATCACACAATTCTTCCCAGGTTAGCACTCCCAGTCGCCATACGCAGGTTACCAGTGTCAAATTTGATGAAATCAGTAATCTTGCCAGTCTCCAAATCAATCTGAATGGTATCATTCACCTTAATGAGGGCATCAGGGTAGCGGATGGTGCATCATGAGTCACCAGATGAGGGATTCCTTTCGTGCCCACAAAGATTTTTCGCACTTTGCACAATTTGTACTTGGCCTCCTCAGGTGTAATACGATGTACAACAAAGCGACCCTTGGTGTCACACATCTGACAGAAATTCTCTCCCGTCTTGTCAATGCTGATGACATCCATGAAACCAGCAGGGTAGGTCATATCAGTTCGGACCTTGCCCTCGATCTTAATGAACTGCTCCATGCAGATCTTCTTTACTTCATCTCCTGTCGGGGCATACTTAAGTCTGTTCCTCAGGAAAATGATGAGGGGGAGACACTCTCTCAACTTGTGAGGACCGGTGGATGGACGAGGAGCAAACACAGCGGTCAATTTATCCAGCACCCAATGCTTTGGAGCTGCCACCCGCTTCAGACACTTCCTGGGACCACGAGCCATGGCTGCGTTAGGCAAGGAAAGAGGACCTCTGTGTTCCGGTGAGCGGAGAAATTCTATTTTTTTTTTTTTCTTTTGAGATGGAGTCTTGCTCTGTCGCCCAGGTTGTAGTGCTCGATCTCGGCTTGTGGAAGGAGACCCAGGCATCTGGGATCAACTTCCACACTGCATTTCAATAGAAGAAAAGGCTGGTCAACTGGCGCCTCCTGAATCACCTTCCTATAAATAACAGGCTTGGTATTAAGGAAACTCTCCGAAAGACAGTTTTTACTTAAACAAGATCAAATCTCCATCTGGAGACCAGAATCTTTTCACATGTGATTCCTAAAACTGTAAACCCAATACCCTTTCATATGTGATTCCTAAAGCTGTAAATCCAAAAACCCCTTCGCTCATGACTTCTAAGGCTGTAAACCTAAGATTCTTTCACGTGTAATATCTAAAGTGTAAGCCTACATAAAGGCAAAACCTTCCTTTATAGAGGAGCTGGGTTTAGACACATCATCGCCGGCTGCCGGCCTTAATAATAAACCTCTTCCTTCCCACTGGGTTTTCGAGAACTCCGTTTCTCGCGGCCGGTCCTGCTACAGGCTCACTGCAACCTCCCCTCCCGGGTTCAAGCACTTCTGCCTCAGCCTCTCGAGTAGCTGGGATGACAGGTGCATGCCACCACGCCCGGCTAATTTCTGTATTTTTAGTAGAGCTGAGGTTTTACCACCTTAGCCAGGCTGGTCTCAAACTTCTGACCTCAAATGATCCGCCCACCTCCCAACGTGAACATTTTTGCCTCTTTTAAAATTCATGTTTTTATTAGTACACAATATAACTTGCTCGTTGAAAAAATGTTAAATTGAAACAGCAGAGCCAGAATATGTGAGACCTGAGACAACCCAGGATGGCCTCGACGGGTGAAAGCAGGAGAATATCCCTTCCCTCCTGCTGATAGCTGCTCCACAGCACGGCCTCACGGCTTGCTCTGTTTGGCGGATGTCTCTGCTGCGTCCCTTCGTGTCTTGCACACAGTAGGCCACCACCTGGAGTAGGAAAAATGATGCCTTCAAGGTCATTCAAAGGGCATCGTATTTAGGATTTACAGTCTTTTCAAGTTCCCTGCCCCCTCAGGAAAGAGTAGCAGATAATGAAATTCAGAGTTGTCTCAGTGACCCGGCACAGATGAAACTGTCCTGGGTTTTAGGGAGGAAAGCCCTTTATTATATGAAATACTAATTATGAGTGGAGAGAGAGACGTCAATGACACTGAAGCAGCAGGAGAGCAGATACTTACCGGCCAAGGCAACGAAGATGAAACATTCGCTAACAATCACAGGCTGTTAATAAGACCTAAACGCCAATATTTTTTCCCACAACAATGTCAGCGAAATTCAGGTTAAGAGAAAAAGTATGTAAATATCAGCGATGTTTTCTAAAGATGTGTGCAGCTGCATTCAAAGTGAGAAAAATGTATAAGGGAGGTTCTGTGACTTACCATGTATATGGAGTTTTAATATTGCAATGTTGCCAACAAAACGTGTAAAGGATCCAAGGCATTATAACTTGAGTTAGGGATATGCTCAATATTCATTTTAGAAAAATCTTTCCAATATTAGGTCAGTTATGCGGTATTCTATTTCCAAAATCATGAGCCAATCATTTCTGTTCTATGTCTCTGTTATTAATCATTCTGCCATGTAGTTTGGCCCTCTATTCAAATACTCATTCTTTAATATTTTTAAGTGGTTTAGGTTATCATAGAAAAAGGTCGATCCTCTATAGGCTCCCAGTTATAGAGGATCTGAGTTCCACTGATCTCCTGTGGCTTCCTCCGTGAATTTCTCAGCAATGTTGCTTGTGGTCTGACATCCAGTTGTGCGTGCCTGTGCTCACCCCACCATGCTCTGAGAAGGATAGCAGGCCCCTCTAGGAAGCAACAGAAATAGGGGTGACTATATGGTCACCTCCCAAATGGTATCATTTATTCTGTGTTCAAGGATGATTACAAAGACAATACACACATACACACACACAATCACACGAGGGTAGTGTACAACATCAAAAAACAGGCATGCCATACTGTGAATTTAGAAGCAACATCATCTCCGAAGAAACAGATAGGATGTTGGGAAAGTTCTGTATCTTGATTTGACCCGGTGTTTACCTGAGCGAATGCATATGTAAAAATTAATTGAGCTGTATATTCAAGAAGTGTGCCCTTGACTGCATTTAAGTTATATGTCCATTTATAACATGTAAAGGGAGGAGGAACACTAGGGGAAAAGATTCAATAACTGAGATTGACTGGAACACCATCACAAACAAATCCCCGTGTGCATCAGCACTGAGTGAAATGAAGCATGTGTGAATGCCCTCACAGCTGCCAACCACAGTTACCACTCAGAGGAATGAAGAAAGGATAAGTGATTCAGAAGGCATATCCCCAGATCCAAACTGGAAATTCAGGGGAACACCAGAAGCAATTCTAGACAAAGGAAACAGGAAAACAGTGTTGACATTCTAAGGATCTTTATCTCCTAAGAACTCTGGCCCTTTGTCATGTAAGAGCAAATGTGTAGGCTCGGTTAATTGTAAATAAAGCACCCCCAGCCGTCGTGACTTCCAGCTGCCATTTATCTCCTTACAGCCCTAGGGGTCAGTAATTTGGGAGGGGGTGGAAGGGGGCAGTAATTTGGGAGGAGGTGGAAGGGGGCAGCTAGGACTGAGTGCACTCAGGCTTTGCTGTCAGCTGTGGGTCAGC
The DNA here is from genome assembly GCA_963574635.1 of Cheracebus regulus. NCBI lineage: Eukaryota > Metazoa > Chordata > Mammalia > Primates > Pitheciidae > Cheracebus > Cheracebus regulus. The sequence goes on along the minus strand of CAUYQU010013287.1, from coordinate 12,504 downwards.
TGCAGGTCAGCTGGAGGATGGCTGGTCCCAGATGGCTTCACTTACTTGAGGAACTCTGCTAAGGTGGCTGAACATCAGGACTTCACTCCAGATAGTCTCTCATCCACATGGAACCAGCCCGGGCTCTCACAGAAGGTATCGTGCTCCAAGTATTCCAATGCTAGGCTGCAAGTTGCACAATCTCTTGAGGCCAGGTTCAAAAGTGATAAAGCCTCATTTCACCAGATTCTCCTGTTCAAAGCAAGTCACAGAGCCAGCTCAAATTCAAATGGAGAAGAAATCAAGTCTACCTTTGGCTGGGGCACATAATGAAGTCATGCACATAGGATGAGAGGAATTGTAATAATCATCTTCACAAATATGTTTACCAGGTTTTCATTTGACTTAAGAGCATTGTTCACTTGTTGAATGAATTAATATGTCTAATAGGTACCATGCTGTATTTTTGGTCTCTTGTTATACTGAGAAACTCTTATTCCAAAGCAAGTAAACATTCATTGACGTTTTCTTTCAATAATTTTAATTGCTTTAGTTCAGGGTTCAGTAAAGTTTTTCTGTAAAGGGCCAGATAGTAATTATTTGAGGTTTTGTGAGCCATAGGGTGTATGTGACAATTCTGTCTAGGAACACAGCCGTAGGCAATACATAAACCAATGTGCATGGGCATTGATATGGTTTGGCTGTGTCCCTACTCCAAATCTCATCTTGAATTGTAATCCCCATAATCCCCGCATGTCATAGGAAAGACTCATTGGGAGGTCACTGAATGATGGAGGCAATATCCCCCATGCTGTCCTCGTGACAGTGAGTCAGTTCTCACGAGATCTGATGGTTTTATAAGCATCTGGCATTTCCCCTGCTGGCACTCATTCTCTTTCCTGTTGTCCTGTGAAGAGGTGCCTTCCACCAAGATTATAAGTTTCCCAAGGTCTCCCCAGCCATGTGGAACTGTTCGTCAATTAAATCTTTTTTTCTTTATAAATTACCCAGTCTTGGGTATTTCTTCATAGCAGCATGAGAACAAACTAATACAGCCACGTATCAATAAACTTTGCTTACAAAACCAGACGATGGGCTGGATTTGGACTTTGGGTAATAGGATGCTGACACCTGCCTTAAGGTATCTGGTCTTGTGTTTGTGTATGTGATGGGAAGAAATGCAAACCTTTTCAAATAATTTTTATGGAATATCCTTTTCTTTCTGCTCTGTTTTAGCTTATTTATCATCTGGTGAGTAGGGCCACTTTCCATGCTATCCATTTGGTTCCATAATCCTTTCATTCACGAACCTTATGTGTTGAATTATATTTGCCTTCACATATTTTATGTCAAAGGTCAAATATATTCTCATTGTTCCAGTTTTGCAAAAGTGTCTCAGCTTATCTTGCCAATGTAGTCTTGTAGGTGAACCTTAGGATAATATTCAAAGTATCAAAACAAAATTTTTATTGGTATTCTTATAAGAACTACATTAAGTTGTACATTTTATTTTAGTTTATTTTATACTTTTAGGTAAGAAATACATCTTTACAATACTAGCTCTTTCTATCCAAGCTATCTATTCATAGCTATTTACTAAATATTTGTGGCAAATAATATTTATCTCACCAATATTCATGTTTTTCCCCTTCCTCATGAGCACGGAGAAGATTGCATTTCCCAGATTTCCTTGTAAGGTGGGACCATGAGGCTTAATTTTGGTCAGTAAGAGGTGGGTAAAAGTGATCTACAATCTGCCATTCTCTTTCTGTCTTGTGTGGTCTCCTGGATGGATGCTGAAGATCCCATGGAAGATCCAAAACCCTTGAGAAACAAAGCAGCTACAGGGAAGGAATTTGGACCTCCATAAACCATTATGAGAAAGACTGTCCACTCCAAACTCATTTGCATTACGACAGGAAAGATAAACCTTTCTGTTGTTCACCAACTGAGGCTCTACGTTGTTTGTTTTTGTTATAGCAGCTAGTCTTCCCTGATTTATATGGTATCCTATATTCTTGTCCCTATACTAAATGAGCTTTTGTTTGCTTTACATTTCCTAAATGATTATCTTAGAAATCTTAAGAAAACTATTGATTTTGTCGTGTACTTTTAAAGATATCTTAATCTTGCATATTACTAATTTAAATGATTTATGTTGTTTTTCAGTTGATTCTCTTGTGATTGCCAGCTGGATGTGAGCCAAACAATGTTACCTGTCTATTCCCTTTGGGATAGCATTACTCTTATTTCTGCTTCTTGATTTATTAGATTCCAGAAATTCTTCAAAAATTAAAAAGAATGGAGAGGATAAGGACCGTTCTTGATTTTATCTCAAATTTACTAAAAACACTATGGCATTTTACCCCATTATGTGAGTTGTTTTTAGAGAAATATGTATTCTTCACCATAATTTTATGCTATTTTTTTTTCAAGAATGGGCATTGAGGCCAGGTGTGGTGGCTCACACCTGCAATCCCAGCACTTTGGGAGGTTGAGGTGGCGAGATCACCTGAGGTCAGGAGTTCGAGACCAGCCTGGCCAACATCATAAAACCCCGTCTCTACTAAAACTACAAAAATTAGCTGAGCATGGTGGTGGGCACCTGTAATCCCAGCTACTCAGGAGGCTGAGGCACGAGAATCACTTGAACCAGGGAGGCAGAGGTTGCAGTGAGCTGAGATCACACCACTGTATTCCAGCCTGGGTGACAGAGTGAGACTCTGTCTCAAAATAAAAATGGCACTGACTTTGAGAAAATCATGTATATTGTTTTTCCTTGACCTATATTTAAATAAACCATATTCACTGATTCTCCAACGTTAAGCCGTTCTCCTATTGCCTACTTGGTGATGGTAGCTTCATTCTTGAAATATAGTTATTGTCTTACTAGTTAAAAAATGTATACATCTATATTTAAGAAATTTGTGCATCCATATTTGAGATAAAATTTGTAGCTTTAGTTTTGGTTTGCATATTTTAAGTTTTACTATCATTATCGGTTTTAATTTAATTGAATTTTGAAGTTTTCCATCTATAATCTAGTTTGGAGTCAACATTGTTCCATCCTCGTGGTCCAAAGATAGTGAGTAGCTGGACTAGTATCACTGCTGATAAGAGCTGGCATAAATAATGGCTTACAAATTCTTCCATTTTCTATCTAAGAATTTGACCTTTAGTAAAATGTCTAAATCTGATTATCTGCAGACATGATAAAGGCATAATGTCAACCAGTTTTAAGACAATACAGGTAATGGTAAAAATTAACCCTAAATAGTAAAAATGCATCCTGACTAGGAGAATTACAAGTACCCAGAAAAAAACATATAAATGGGCTTCTATAAATATAGTGACTTGAAACTGGACATCTCCCTTTCAGATACCCTAGAAGCTATGCCAGTGCAAATATCACAAGGGATTTTAGCTCCTTTAAGGGCTTCCTGAGGCTTTCAAGCCAGGGCTCACCCAGCTTAATCAATAAGTGTCTTCATTCTTTGCACCTAAGATGTTACCGGGGACCAAAAATATTTTCACCAGACGAATTTATGGACTATTGCAGGGAATATCACAGAAGAGAAATATCTGTCACTGCACTGATAGCATGCTATGCTACCTAAGTGATTATGCTGCTGAGAGTGACCTATGGTAACTATGAGTCTGAACAGCTAATTGAGTTTAAGACCCTTTGGTGAATGTTGAAGCCCTATCGTGAGCACAGTACTCTTCATCAGGATGTTAACATAGGTCATTATTAGAATCACTGTGGACCACATGGACGATTCTAGTTGTATAAGTACAGCACTTCCACAGTTCAAAACACATTACTTCTTGCTGCTTCCTTCCAGGGTCAGCATGCAATAAAGGGTGATTATTGTGTTGGTGGATATTTCGGTTTGACTTGACCTCGTACTTCTGCTTCTTTCTCTTAGTCCTACCTGGAGTACTTGTTCCAGCTGTCTTAAGAAATGCCCATCACCCACACTGACAGGACATTAACCATAGTTACTTTATTTGATAAGCTCAATGTCTGAATTACTTCTAGTTCTATTTTTATTGTCTGATGTTACTCTTGGTTATCAGTCACTTGGTCTTGTTTGCAGATATTATAGTGAACCCTGAGTTTGTCTTCAGAGAATAAGTATGTCAGTATGTTCAGCTCTCTTCTTCTTTAATTCTCTATTTTAAAGTTTATTTCTCTATTTTAAAGTTTAACTTCCTTGTAATTCCAGTAAAAAAACCCTTCTCCACCAGTTCTAATCGGTAGTTCACATCTGTTTCCCTGGCCCCAGCTCCATCCTGACTCATTCTGGTCACCTGCTCCAGTCACCTGCTCTGGTCACCTTTTTTTGACCTAAGTCACCCCTGGCTATCTGCTCTGACCTGCCCGTAACCATCCTTCCTGCCAAAACACCCACCCTGCCACTCCAGCCTAGACCCCTGCTCTCTTTAAAATAGCCAATCAGGATTAGTCTAGCGAGTCTAACCCTAGCCAATAGGGGAACGACACAGGAGTAGGGACAACCCCTGTCAGGCATAAGCACCCCTTCCCCCCTTGTCCAAGTGTGCGGCTGCCATAGCTCCATCCATGCGCCACACCCTTCTATAGAAGTAAACTGCCTTGCTGACAGGATTTATCTTCGAGTGCTATTTCTTTTGTGGCATCAAAATTTTACTTACAACACAGATGTGCTTGGTAATTTTGCATGAATGTCCAAGTTTTCGATTTAAATAACTATGTTTTTGTATTTCTAGAAATTCTATTGACTATTTTTAAAAACTGCCTTTGTGTTGTCTTTTTTTTTTCATTATAGTGCCTACTTCTTCTTTTACATGTATAAGCACTTAAAAAATAGTATTTTCAAATTAAATAATATTACCTCACTGACATGTTTAGATTGTCTTTTATCTCAAGTCTTCTAAGTACTATACTTGGACATGTTTTATTTGTTTACTCTCAAAATAGATTATTTCCTTATGTGGTTTATCAATTATGATATGTTAAGTTATGCCTAAGAAGCAAGTAATCTGAAAGTTTAAATGTGTTTAAAACTCCTATCTATTGGGATATAAGTGTAAATCATTTTATTGGTAGTACCCTCCCCATGAAGATTGAGGTGGACGTTCTTTATAAACACATGCTTCCAGAATCAACCACCTTGGAAAGAGAGCCACAAAGAATAGCACACAAATTCTTAAGTGCTTCCACACAGAAGTGACACAAAGCATTTCCAAGCTCCTTTATTGGCTAAAGCAAGTCTCATTTCATTCAAGAGGATGGAAGAATGCATTAACACTGAGTGCCTAAAAAGGGGAAATCCCAGACGTGTTGATGAGTAGCTTAAGGTACCACCCATGGTGTCTAATTTTTTATTGTGAGCTGAACTTTGTTGAGAACTATTTTTATGATGGGCACTACTTGTGCTCTGTGTATTTGAGGTGTTGTCACAGAAAATATTTGCATTAATTTCTGCCTGATGCCCCAAGGATCTTAGAATTTCACAAATATAACCAGTTTTTGTGATAACTTTTCAGCTTTGGTTCATCTACCTCATATTGTCTGTCTGCCCAAGGGTGCTCAGGTTTACAGTTTCAATATTTCACTGGGTTATTTTACACAGGTAAGCTACCTTATTACTCACTTAGAAATTTTAGACCCATCGCACGAAACACGCAGCCATGTCAGTTTCCACTTTCCGCCTTGCATATCCTGTGCGCATGTTCAAACCCCTGCCTCTAGCTTTAAAGTTCATATCCTATCTGATGTCCTTGTAAGTCACTACAGCATTACTTTGTATACTTAACTTACTTCAAATGAATATTCTCTTTATTTATGTCACTTGAAATTTCCTGGCTATGCATTCACAAATTTCATCAAAATTTATTCTGCGTTTTGTTATTTTATCTGCTATGTTGCCAGAAATGCAAATACTGTGCATATTTCATTATAAGTCTTCTCTACAACCCTTGTTAACTATCAGAAAGATAGGAATTACATCAATTTATTACCTCTATCTCCATCTTGTATCTCAGAGCTTGATAAATGTTTTACAATGAACAAATAAATATTACCACCCTAGGGTACTCGAGTGCTTGATGAAAGCAGACATCAATTCTTTTTCTTCCTGTAAAAGCATGCCTTTCAGCCTATCAAGAAATAATATCTGTTTCCCTCCCCTTAAATCTGGGCTGATTGTGAGATTTGTCTTGTCCAATAGAAAACAGTGGAATTGAGGTTCTGGGACTTCCAAGCCTATGTCTCAAAATAATTATAACTTCCACTTTCTTGTCCTGGAGCTTGGCCATTTGAATATAAGGAAATCCAGACTAGAGTACTAAGTGAATGAGACCATATGGAGAGAAGTCATGTGGAATGAGAGGTCACCTTAAATATTCCAGTCCCAGCCAAGCTTTCTGCATAACAGACTTCAACATGACCACCCATCAGAAAAACCACCCAACTGAGCCCTAGCCAACCAATGAAATTGTGAAAATATTAAGGCAACCAAATTTTGAGGCACCCAAATTTTGGGGTGATTTGTTACATAATCATAAATGAGATGCTTAGCTCATTTATTACTGAGACCAGTAACTGGCTGTGCCACTGAAAATGACAAATGGACAATTATTTTAAAATTTACATCATAATTCTTAAGGAAAAAACCTTAGAAAGTAAAATGACAGTCTTTAAGCTGACATGACTAAAAGAAAAAATAATTTAAACAATTATGAATGTTTTAAAAATTGATTCTAAAACTCACATGCATTGGTATCTGGAGACTGGTTCCTTTTTGGGTTAAAAGGTGTATAGGTAATCATCTTGACTTGTTCAACCAGTTTCTGAAAATATTTACTGAATTTGATATGAGTTTTATCACATTTACACCACATCTGTGTTTTATACAGTTAAATTTCTTAAGTAGAAGAAAATAATCTATAGATTTCTGGCTGAGGAAACCCAGCAAGTGCTTTCCCACATTTGAATGAATTCAGTTCTTTACCCATGGGTCTTTAAATCTGGCATTTTGAAATGATACCACTCGTGCTGATGCCAAATAAAGGCTTCAGCAATAATCATCAAAGATTGTAACTTTTCATGCTTTTGACATTTCATAAATTCTGACTGGAGGTTGTAGAAAAAAAGTGGAACAAATTCTAAAGTGCTAACTGATTTTATTACAAACATAACACATTTCATACTATATCACAATAATTTTTGTTTTGTGTTTGTCCAGATGTGACCGGGTGGTGAGACAGGGCGGGGTTCAGCTCCTTCCCCGATTTGATGTGCCCGAGGTTCTTGGGCTCACTTGCCCCAGGAATGGGGAAAAGGCCCTAAAGGCAGTGAGCTTACCGTTGGTATAGATATCACCGACTCAAAGAGTTTAGCAGAAAGTGATTTCTTAGGCAGAGAGAGAGAGAGACAGAGAGACAGAGAGAGAGACAGAGAGAGAGGAGAAAGAAAGAGGAGAGAGCGCGCGCTCCCACGCTGCCGTGGAGGAGAACCCGAAGGGGATATCCGCGCAGGTAGAGAGGGAAAGACCGCTCCCACGTTGCTGTGGGAGGGGATCCCAGAGAGGGAAATCCGCAAAGAGTAGGTGCAGTGGAGTTTTAACTTTGAAGTGATTTCCGTCCCATTCATGTTCTTTTCCAATGAGAGGAGTTCTTTCAAACTTCCTCTGGAGTGACTAATCTTCGACTCTGACGCTGGATTGGCTGTCTGGCCCAGAACAGAGGCCCGTCCTCCCAGAGCTTTTCACGGGCTTTTTTAACAAAAGAGCACATCTGGAATTTTACCTAGCCCAGGTGCGGAAAGTTAGACAAAAAACTCTAGGTTCCCAGATGGGGAGGTGGATGGAAGCATGGCGCTGGGAAGTTCTTGCCTTTGAAACCACGCCCCAATGGACCCGGGAAGACAAGGGTTTTTCCTTAACACAGCCCCTCAGAACAAGGCAATAGAGCCATTTCCATGTATTTCAACAGAATTGCCCACAAGATGTGTTAGGTTGCATGGAAGAGAATGAGTTGGGAGGAGGATCATATCAAAAATAGTTTTATTGTTGGTGGCTGCTGTTTCTGCAAAGTTTCTAGAAAGTGAAGAACTGAAGTTTTCTCTAAACTCAACATTCTTTATCTGATTTTGTGGAAATAAACTATATTTCTCATGCATATCATTTATGCTGATGATTGCTTAAGCATGAAGAAAGAAGAGCAGAGGGTCATGCTCATTACCAACTACAGGCTAATGAAATCCCTGCCTTCTGTGAGTGCTCTTTGCATGAACCTGTCTTTTGGTCTTAAAATAGCGCTTCTAACACAGCTCTTCTGACGTTATTCTTCCATTAAATTATCACCAAGGTAATCGTATCCTACTGATGAAAGAATCTATTGATGCTCTATTTCCTTTTTATCAAGTAAAGGTCACTTTAAGTGAAACTGGCTATTAAGTAAATAGCAAATAAATTGAATCCTGTAATAAATGTCTTCATCTGTATACACCACAGAGAGGAAAAAAATGAAACTGTAAATGTAGATTTAAAATTAGTTTAGGATAAATGTAAAAATATGGTACTTTCTTGAGAAAATATTGCATAAATGAAATTCAGATGGCAATGGCTTCCAAAATGTGGACAATTTTTCATCACTATAGAAAACTTTTACTGTAAGTCCAGTAAAACACCGATACTTTTCAGCTAGTTTGAACAGTATATTTATAGAACACTAAACGACTTAGAAGAATAATGAAGAATTATACAAATTTTCTTTTCTTTATCCATACAGTGTCATAATACTTATTAGAAAATTTATTAAGGACTTAATAAACCAACATATATACACATACATATACACACCGTAATCTTGAAGCTCAAACTTATACTTTCTACCAAATCATGAGAATATCTCTTTCCATAAAATAAAACTATTCCTAAATAGATACAAACCTAAATTTTGAAACAGGACAAATTTTGAGTCTTCTAAAGCAAGTGTGAACCAAAGAACCAATTATTCCGATTCCCTATTATAGGCACAGGAACATAAAGAAAATAGTACTCTTCATTAAATATTCACAAGCTTCTCATCATACATGCAAATGTTAGAACCACAGCATATATTTCACACAATGAAGAGCCCTTGGGAGTTCTGTGACACGGGCCTGAGAGTTGACACTGCAGTGGGGAAAGGGACTGCATGGACAAAGGTGTGTTTCTGAGAAACAGATTAGAAGAGAGGCCTGGATTTCTCTCTCACCAAAATGAAAGCTTTGAGAAACCAAAGATCAGTTTAGAGCACAAATTATGTGAGAAGAGGGGTTCCTATATGAAGACAATGTTAAACTTGCAGTGCTAACGGTAGGAAACTGATTCTACAGAATCCTAGACAGCCTAGGAATGCCTGATGCCCAAACTACTTTTTCCACAAATGACAATGTGGTCTTCATAACACTGCACTCAACTCAAGAACCAAAAACATCTGCATGTCTGTACATTCTTTTGAAACCACAGACAAATGGTTTCTGACATGCAGTTATATGTGCCCCAATTATAAAAATGTGTGTGATACCATATAACATTAACATTGTCATATCTACCAAGACTATTATCTTTCACAGAGGATGTCACCAGTAGTCAAGGACCCTACAGAAACATGCAGGGCCCTTAAGCAGCTGCGCAGAGGCAGGCTCTTCTGTTGAGAGCAGTAGCCTATTTTCAATAATGTGTGTTTTTAAAGCAAAGGCCTAGTCTAAATGGGCTTGCATAGTGGGGAAGGAGCTCTTCTCAGTAATCTTTAGATTTAAGAGTTTTCACCCATTGTAATTAGAAAGTTATATGTAAACTTGGCATCCGAGTTGTGGGATTAAAATTAGTTCAAAATTTTAAAAGACAGAAAAATCGTTATCAGATGATAAGTGTGGGTGATATTCTATGATGCAATGAGTAGGAGTTGGGGGTTTAGGGAGAATGGCAAGCAATGGCAATAAGGAACAGGGAAAACCCCTGCCCCACCTCCAATCTTCAGTGTTCTGCTGGGTTTGGGGTAGGAACGGGAAATAGTGAACGGGCAGTGTGCTCACTGGCCACTTTACACTTCTTGTAAAAATGTGTCCAGTCATGCACTCCCAAAGAAAATAGCATTTCAATCTGTTCTGTCAGAATACAGGTGGGATGGACACACTGTGTCTATCCATGGACAGTGTCCATTCCTAAATTGCCTTACTGGGGCCCTTTAACACACTTGTGCCAGCTCAGGTGAAGGGGTCTCTTATAAGGAAGAATATGAAGTTGCAGGGAAACAGAGGTGGGCTCCAGAGGAGCTAAGAACTGGGAACTGAAGCCAAGCGAGTCTGTCAAAGGCCCTGTTTACCTGCATCTCCCCGCACAAGGCACCGGGACTCACCAGGGAAGTAGGAGAAGGGGCAACAAGGTCCTGACCAGGGAGCAGGAACCACACACACGTACTGAACTCATGTTTTCAGCAAGCCGTGTTGTGAGTTATCGTGAAACGAACAGAGTTCCAGAAAGGACACAATTTCTTCCTTCAGTCAGGGACGTTCTCCCGGGGCGTGGGCCTTTGCAACTGAGACCAGAAAAATAGCCAAGGGGAAACGAGAGAGGAGGCGCAGGAGACGGTTTTGCACCACAGAGACTGGAACGGAAGAAAGCCACGGCCTTGCGGCATGCCAGGCCCCCCGCAACTGAGACTCGCTGACACGTGCGGACCCTCTGCGCAAAACCTCCGGGGCTGCGTGCCTAGGTCCATCTTCTCTGAGAAAACGTATCAGAAACGCCTTCTCCTGAGTTCCTAGGGCCTTCTTTAAATGTGAAGCATCACAAAGTACTATTTATTGTCTCCAATCTGAGGATTGTCTTTATTTTTCTAATTAGATGTTTTTAATGCTGTTTTTATTTACGAAATCTGTAATTCTATTACCTATTCAAAAGTAATAAAATTTTCATTTTAAGTAAACAAAGTGTAGCAGTGAACCAAAGTCAGTAAGAGGTAGGCAGTGGTTCTTAACCCTGTCTGCACATTAGAATCACCTGGGGAGGTGTTTTTTTTAAAATTAGAGATTCTGGGGGTACATGTTGTGAAAGAGGGTACCTGTTGTGAAAATAAATCTTGGGGCTCCCAAATCACTAAGCTAAAGGGAAAAGTCAAGCTGAAACTGCTGAGGGGAAACCTGCCTCCCACTCTATTCAAAGTCACCCCTCTGCTCACTGAGATAGATGCATATCTAATTGCCTCCTCTAGAAAGGCTAATCAGAGACTCAAAAGAACGCAACCATCAGTCCCTCCCTCACCCATCTGTGACCTGGAAGCCCCCTCCCTGCTTCCAGCCTTCCACTCTTTGCTTCAAATTGTCTTGCCTTTCAGATCAAACCAATGTACTTCTTAAAAATATTGATGGATGGTTCATGTCTCCCTAAAATGTATAAAACTAAGCTGTGCCCCGACCACTTTGGGCACATGTCAACAGGACTTCCTGAGGCTGTTACGGGTTCCTCCTTAACCTTGGCAAAATAAACTTTCTAAATTAACTGAGACCTGTCTCAGAATCTCTCGGTTCACATTTTGGTAACCACAGGGGAATTCTGAGTGGAGATGCCCTTGACCTTTGACAAATCTCCTATTGGTGCTTAGTACCAGCATGAGCTAACTTTATGCCTCAAACCAAAAGGACAATTTGCTGAGGTTTGACAGCACCACCTCCAGAGAATCCCTGATCTCCCAAAATTCGAGCTTTAAAGTTTATTTTGCTGTACAATTCCTCTTTTGGAGTTTTGCTCACTTCCAACACAAGGAAGACAAGTTTTTCCTGCCTCTGTGATGATGGAAGGCAAATAACTCCTTTATGAAGTTTGAGCTCTCTTCCAACAGGGAAGATGAATTTTCCTGCTTGTACTGTCTGACCTGCCCGGACCCTCGGACCCTTGTCGCTTGAACCCCGAAGCACAACCGAACAACACGAGGCGATTTAAAAGCTCAGGCTTTATTGGAGAGTCTCCGGGCGGGCTGAACTCATACCGGGTTTCTTTGTTCTGTGATTTTTATAGGGGCTGGGGTGCTGGGAGGTGCCGGGAGGTGGGGAGAGCTGATGAGGCAGGTGATGATTGGTCGGTCAGGCTGCAGGGCGGGAAGCCAGGCGGGAAGTTAGGGGAGAGCTGATGAGGCGGGTGGCGATTGGTCGGTCAGGCTGCGGGGCGGGAAGCCGGGCGGGAAGCTGGGGGAGAGCTGATGAGGCGGGTGGTGATTGGTCGGTCAGGCTGCGGGGCGGGAAGCCGGGCGGGAAGCTAGGGGAGAGCTGATGAGGCGGGTGGTGATTGGTCGGTCAGGCTGCGGGGCGGGAAGCCGGGCGGGAAGCTAGGGGAGAGCTGATGAGGTAGGTGATGATTGGTCGGTCAGGCTGCAGGGCGGGAAGCTGGGGGAGAGCTGATAAGGTGAACTGTTGAGCGGGCGTTTGGGTGGGGTAGGAGATTCTTGTGCAAGGGGTTTTTCAGATAAGTTTTTCCTCCAGCTAGGACCTGGGTG
>CAUYQU010013284.1:0-11009 GCA_963574635.1 Cheracebus regulus | reverse complement strand
CAAAAAATTTTATTTTTCCTTGGCTTATAAAACTTAGTTTGGCTGGATATGTGATTCTGGGTTGAAAGTTTTTTTCTTTAAGGATGTTAAATATTAACCCCCACTCTCTTCTGGCTTGTAGAGTTTCTACTGAGAGATCTGCCGTGAGTCTGATAGGCTTCCCTTTATGGGAAACCTGGCCCCTCTCTCTGGCTGCCCTTAGTATTTTCTCCTTTATTTCATTCTGAGTAAATCTGGCAATTATGTGTCTTGGGGTTGGTCTTCTTGAGGAATATTTTTGTGGGGTTCTCTGTATTACCTGGAGTTGAGTATTGTCATGCCTTGCTACTTTAGGAAAATTTTCCTGGATAATATCCTAAAAAATATTTTCCAGCTTGGATTCATTCTCTTTGTCATTTTCAGGTATACCTATTAAGCGTAAATTAGGTCATTTCACATCGTCCCATATTTCTTGGAGATTTTGTTCATTCTTTTTTACCCTTTTTTCTCTGATCTTGTCTTCTCATTTCATTTCATTAAGTTGGTCTTCTACCTCTAATATCCTTTCTTCTACATGATCAATTCGACTGTTAAAACTTGTGCATACTTCATGGATTTCTTGTATTGTGTTTTTCAGCTCCATTAATTCATTTATGTTCTTCTCTAAATTGTCCTTTCTCATTAGCATTTCATCAAATCTTTTTTCAGTTATTAGTTTCTTTGCATTGGGTTAGAACATATTCTTTTAGCTCACAGAAGTTTCTTATTATCCACCTTCTGAAGCCTAATTCTGATGATTCTTCACACTTGTTTTCCATCAGGCCATGTTCCGTTACTGATGAGGAACTAGCGTCCTCTGTAGAAGGAGAGACTTTCTGATTTTGAGTGTTCTCAGTTTTTTTATGGTGGCTTCTTGGCATCTTTATGGTTTTATCCATCTGTCATCTTTGTAATTACCAAATTAAAATTAGGTCTCTGAGTGGACATCCAGCTTGTTAATTCCCAGCTCCGGAATGTATGTAATTTTCATTGTGGCGACCCACAATGCTAGCTAAAACAGCAGCGTTGAAATTCGTGGTGCTTTTCTGCCTGGGGGTCTCCGGTCTGGCTTCCCTGTTCACTCCCTGTTTCAATTAACTGAATGGACTGCTGTGCCTTCACAGAGCTCCAAATATCATCCAAAAGGAGACTCAGTCCCGTTTACTCCGCACCAAGAGCTGCCGAGCCGAGGCACCGGCAAAAAAGCAGCGCCAGTTGAAAGGGTCGCGCTGGCGACCCATGGGGCTCCTCCGCTGGGAATGTCCTGGTCTGTGGGTGGCAAAAATTTATCGGTAAGTGTGGCGTCCACTGGCTCTCTGCGCTTTTACTGGGAGCTGCAATCCTGAGCTGCTAGTGATCGGCTATCTTGGATTTCTCTCCGATTTATTATTTTTTAATTCTGGAGGTCAGTAATCTAAAATATCTAAAATAAGTTTTGCCAGCAGAAAGTCAAGGTGTTATCATTGCTGGTTTGTTGTTGTTGTTGTTGTTTTCTGAAGGCCCTGAGGGGAGAATGGATTTTCTTGACTTCTATGATCGTCTAGTGAAGCTGCCTGTTTCCTGGGCCTGTAGCCCCTTTCTCCACCTTCAGAGAGCATCACTCTGACATCCACTTTCATCATCACATTGCCTTATCTTCTGAGGCTAATTTCTGATGGGTTCCTTTTGTAAAGACAATTGTGATTACATTAGGCCAACACAGATCAAGATACTTAATCACATCTGCAAACTCCTTTTTGCCACATAATGTTACATTCCCAGATTCCAGAGATTAGGATATGGGTATATTTCAGGGGATGGGAATTTTATTCTGTTTACCATATGCTGTGAGCCAAATTCATCAAATTCATCAATAATTTTGTGTTCTGTTCCACATATCCCATTTTTTATGAGCCTCTTTTTGCCTATTTTCAGAATGTTTAATGACCCTTCTTTCCTTCAAAGCAGTCTGAGAACACCAAAATTATAGTACCAATCACAATACAAGTTTTTATCTTTTTCTGAATAGTTTGACATTACCTAGAGCTTATTAAGATTCTTACTCTAATTCCTGCCAAATAGTACATATTTAATAAAACAGGTGTCAAATTTGGCTGAGTTAAATAAAGTATCATCCCAAGTCTTCTGTTTTTATTTTACTTCAAATAAAGTATGGCCCTAAAGGATGTAGAGAACATGAAAAGGCATTTTGCGACCTTTAACATTGTAAGATTCTTTTTTCACTGTAGTTTGTTTCACACTAAGCAGGTCACACACCTGAATGATCTAGATTTCCTTAATAATTTTTAGCAGTCCATGATAATTTAAGCAAGTGTCAGCTGCACGCTGGCAGCTAGATAAAAGACTGAGATGGCACCACTGTGTGGTTTGCGTTGATAAGTACAATAAGACCATGAGGAAAAAAAATGGAAGTGTGTATTTGTGAATTTAGACTCTCTTCTATCTCTGACATTTGTAATTCTTCCCTCATTCAAAGTTTTAGTGACTTGGAAATTTAGAACTAATTGCATTTTATCATTTTAAGTTATTTCACTAGCATTAACCTTTGACTCAATCCAATCACAATAGAAGTGTCTATTTCCCTCAGACACTATAGATTGTCTCCTGTAGTTCTCACATTCTTTTCATGCCAAGCATACACCTCTCCAGTGCTTCCTCATTGGTTTGTTTCAGTGAAACTAGAATAACATTATTTATTTCATACAGTTATGAACTCTGACTTCAACTGTATGATTGACATTGGCGTTAGCTCAATAGATTCACTGCTTCATAGGGACTCACATACTGTGGTGCTAACTGGTGAGCGGCTGACCACACTCTGTGTAAGGCTGGATCTGTGAGTGGGGCCAGGAAAAATATAGATTAAGGCCCTGTCTTAGGCTGTTTTCTTCTGCTATAACATAATACTTCAGATTGGGTAATTTATAGCGAAAATAAGTTTATTTGGCTTCCTGTTCTTAAGGCTAGGAAGTCCAAGAATATGCACCAGCATCTGGTGAGGGCCTTCTTTTTGCATTATTTTATGGCAGAAGAGCAGGAACAAGCACCAGAGACAGAAAAAAAAACTGGAGGTCAAACTTATTTTTTAATCAAGGGCCAACTGCTGTAAAAAATAACCCACTTCTGGAGATAACAGCACTAATCCACTCATGAGGGCACAGCCCTCAGGACCTCATCACCTGTTGAAGGTCTTTCCTCTCAACACCATTACACTGGCAACTATATTTCAACATGAGTTTTGCAGGAGACATTAAAACTATAGCAGGCTTTGAGGATGTCAGGACCTTGGCAGGCTCTGCAAGAAAATATGGGTAACTGGATACCTCAACATAATAGCAGTCAAGTAAGATAAAAAACATACTTTTGTTTTTAAATGGCAAGCTAAGAGAGTCCACTAGGAATGTGGACAGAAATTCAGGGTCATTACCTAATCATTTCTATTTCGAATCTTGCATTGAACGTCTTGTTATTAATTTTTAATTTACTTACAATGATAAATATCTGTGAATATATCTGAGACCTTATAGTTTTCAGTTGAAGCCATTGAGGCTCAACAATTTTTTAAAAACTTGCCTGAATATACACACAGTAGGCTTCAGAGTTAGAATTCAAAACCACTAATTCAGTAAATCCAGTTTTTTCAATATCTATCCAGTAAGAAAAGCAGTGTCTGTGAAACTAGCCTACCTTTTCAAGGGTTAAAAGAGTCAATAAGAGTGTATTATGTTTGCAAATTAATGTATATGCACGCGTGTGTGTGTGTGTGTGTGTGCTCCTGTGTGTTGCAAAAACATTGTGTAGCAGTTGAGATTCAAATAGATTTGTGCTCTGATCTCACTTCTGTGACTTGCAATTGTGTAATCTTTTGCAAGGTACTTGACCTTTCTAAACTCTAGTCTCCTCATCCATAAAATTGGAAATAGAATTACAGTGTAAGTTAAACTTGTTAACTCTAATTAAAATTAATCTGCTCAATATAGTTTTAGAATAAGTACACAGTAAATGCTATTGCTTTTATTATTGTTATTGCTAGTTTTATTATTACTGTACATTGCCTTTCCAACTAAAACCCAGAAATGTTTAAAGTTTTTCAATAATAGGCACTCTGCCCTCATTACTCCTGTAACTAACTCTGAGGAATACAATCAGTAGAACTCTGGCTAATATTTTTTTTTTATTTTAAAGATAAGTTTTCATGATGGACAATGCAATATTTGGCAAAGTTCTGTTACATCAGGATTGAACTTTTTGAAATGGAGCAAAAAACAGAAAATAAAGACATAAATCTGAGAAACTGGGAAGATTTGGCCTGGAGAGAAAAACTAGTTGAAAGAGCTCTGAGGAAACTTGAAGAGTCAACCTAACAGAGAGGCATTTGACTTTTTCAACAGAGTCCATACAGAAAAGATCTGTGACCCATGGCTGATGACCACAGAGAAATAGTTTGATCTTAGAGAGCTACTAAAAGTTGGAATGGCTGTCTTGGGAGGCAATGAGCTCCCTATCACTGTAACTCAGTGAACAGTCAAAAGTACTAAAATCAAGAACCCAGTAAGGGACTTAAAATCTTTCCCTTTCATGCCTTCTCTTTTTTTCAGTGTAAATTCTACTGCTTGCTTGAGAGATTTCTTTGCTTCTCTTAGCAAAATAAAATATAAGGGACCAGAGATTCCATGGAAACTTGGGTAACAAGCTCTCTCAACTTTCCATTCACCAGTACAGTGATCTAGGTTGAAATTGAGCCTGAGGATCTTACCTTACTATTATAGGTGTGGTTTTTTGCAGTATGCTTTTTCTATTGCCCCTTGCAAACCAAGCAAGATGGCAAAAAGAGGTGGACAGATAGAGTCTTGAATGCATTATTCTGGATCCATCAAACCAAAATATGTTCAGAGTAGCTTACCCCTACAGACTTATCCATCTCTTAAGTCTCAAATTCCATCTAATATTTTGACTTTCTATCATACTGCATGTATTGATACATGTATTCTATTTATCTTTATATTGATAATATAATTAATTATCAAGCTATCTTTGAATAATATAAGGCTCTACATTAGTTTCTAGCATAATAACAGCTATTTCATTGTTCTGAACAAGAGAAGTCCAGTTTCCTTCAACATCTGGGTTACTCGGAGTAAAAGCATCTCATCTAATTAAGTCATTCTGTGAGCCAAGGGCTTGCATGCATCCTCATTGAATTAGAGACTTAACTGTGGTTTCGTTTACTCTGCCCAGTTTGTTGTGGAAACAAGCTCAGCCTTCCTTACACATGCATCCTTCAAGTGCCTAGACTTCATGAGAATAATAGATTTTATCTATGTAGGAATCACACTTGATGATCCATAACTACCATGCTTTCCACTCATAAAATACCTGTCTCAATTAGGGAATTCACATCCCATCAAGTTGATGTCAAAGATGTGAAACCTTGAGAATGTTCATTGCAGCTAATGAAAATATGTTTAGAAATTGGTTCTACAAATGAATCACCAGAAAAAAATTGGCTCATTATTATAGACTGTATTTGGTTATGAAAAATCAATCTTCCCTTCAGCTCTGTCATATACTAGCTCATCAGATATTTAAAGCATCAAATGAGCTGCCTGCCTTTAACCATTCTTGGAAATTGGGGCATTTTCACAGTTTATCAAGTGACATTACAGCTATTATTATACCGATTAAAAACACAGCTACCACAAAATAAATGATCATTATACTTCCTTAAATATAATCTTTCTGTTCACGTTTTGTCAGCATTGGTTAAAAAAATAGCTTACATTTTCTGAAGGGTGGTATAAACTCCAGGGAAAATGTATTAAGCATCATACATTATTCCAAATGTCTATAAGTGTTTATATTGTACATTATGAGAACCTTGATATAAAATGCCACAATTCAAAGAAAAAGTATTAAAAATGTCAGCCCTATTCTATCATCTTTGGAGACAAATTTGCTTTTTTTTTTTTTGTTG
The DNA here is from genome assembly GCA_963574635.1 of Cheracebus regulus. NCBI lineage: Eukaryota > Metazoa > Chordata > Mammalia > Primates > Pitheciidae > Cheracebus > Cheracebus regulus. Next base: position 5,017 of record CAUYQU010013284.1, on the reverse strand, counting down.
GTAAGGTTGTAATGAGCCTGGTTTATTTTGCTTCCTACCATTTATCTTTTTGGTAGTAATGGAAAATTTCCCCCTTAGGCACAGCATGCTATTCTTGTCTTAGACAATTAGGCAGAAATGAAGGAGATCATAAAGGTGAGAGATTTCTCCACAAACAATATGATGCTCAGTACAGTAACTCGCACAATGTAGGCTGAGGAATTCTAACTGAACTCAGGGATGTGGTTTTGCAAGGTAGCAGGGTATATAGAAAACAAATAAAGCTTCCATTTCTGATTGCACTGGAAGGTCTGTGGAAAGACAAAGTTCAACTTCACCTCATCCTTTCTTCAAATACTCAGTAAGCTGCCAAACAATACAATTTAATTCTAGAATGTGAAGTGATGATCTTAAATGTATCAAGACTAGAAAAGCAGGGATAAAATAACTTTAGGGTATCACATTTAAAATAGTAGAATTTTTTTTTTCAGCAAGTTCTCTTTGTTGAGAATTAGAATTTATGTTTCAGATGTTTTTAGAACAAAGTTTTATTTTTATGCATCTTCTGGAAGCAAAGATGTTAACTGTGCTTTTGAAAACAAACATGGAAAGAAGATCCCAAAGCTGAATTGTACTCCTGCGTCTGCCACCCTCTATTAATGAGAAGGTGTAGAGGCCACCTAAACCCACTCAGCCTGTTTCTTTACCTGCAAGGAGTTACAGATTGATTTTGATAATATAAAACTGATATTTTGCCATTTTTGTCCTACAAAAATGGCAAATAGTTTGTTCACAGTGTCGCTGTAAGTATCAGTGAGGAGAAACAAACAAACAACTCAGAGAGCACATAGTGTGGTGCAGTACATTCTCTTTCCTCTTTGGTACCAGACATCTTGCTAATACAAGGAATTATCTCATGATGATGTGTGTGACTACTCTAACTAATAAGTAAGTATGCATAGAATTTTGCATGTTCTACCTGATTTAATTCATCCTTAGAGTATGAGGTGGGTCTTATAATTATTTCCATGATGTGAGATCTGATATATTGGGAACTGGACTCAGGAAGAATACATGGAGAAACCATAGTTTTAGCCAGCACTGTATAATATCTCAAAGGAGTCAGGGAACTATTTTCAAAATTATTATTATAATGGAACATCCTGCTGTATGTCTTTTCATGAGCCCTTCCTATTATATGCTTTTTCATGAGGACAAGTGTTGTTGGTCCTCAAATTTAATTAAGTTGCCTAAAGTACAAATTAAAAGAACCTGGACCCCCCAGTGTTGATTTAATCTTCTATTTCTCTGAAATTTACTCTTTTCTTATTTTTTTCACTGTATACTTTGTAATTTTCTATACATAAAACTATTACTACTTGTGGGTAATATACCTAATGCAGTAAATCTATGAAAACTTAGTGATTATTAGTTGTCTGACATCAACGAACACTCTTAAGGTCTTTTTTTATTGTAAAAATGTATATAGTGTATAAATTATATAGATACAAATATATTTTTTTTTAATTAGAAAGAAGGGAAGACAACTGGGTGCAGAAAATTTGAGTGTGTTCCCTGGAATATCATATGGTTCTGTTCTTGGAATTGTTTTTAGATATAATGCTTTCTGTGTAGTCACGGGACACCTACATGCCATAAAAAGCTAAAAAGACAGATTCCTCTTATCTGAACTTTATTTCCATAATATGCATATTGGCCAAATTTAGTGGATACTCTTTTGCATTATCCGGAGCCTTCCTTCAATAATGAGGCACTCATTTCCCAAGCTGTTGGATATGTTGGTACCCAACTTATCCCACAGCTGACAGATGAGGTGATTTCCAAGAATTACCCTCAGCCATAAAGAACCATTTAACCCAATGTCACACTTTCCTCTGCAGGCACCTCATAACCTATGACTTGTTATGAAGGGGTATAGATAACTGATCCCTTTATCTCAAGGTGGGGAAAATCTGAAAGCCAAACCAACTCTAGAATTCTTGGTGGTATCTGGAATTTGTCAAGGCCTTTGTTCATTTCTGAGATGAAACAACTAGGACACAATTTCTTCTTCCAGAGAGTACTCTGCAGAAAAATTCCTGCACACAAATCTCTATCTCAGAGTATGTTTTCTGGAGATCTTGACCTAAATTAAAACACCCACCTAGGTTGTCTAGACCCAAGGCCTGCTTTGCATCACGCCTTAATGGGCTCTGGTATTAGAACATTTCAGTGGTTCCTAGACATTACTGGGACCTTGTTCCTTGTGACTACGGCTCTCCTATGCTAACCCATTTGCCCATTCCACTTTGATTTTTAAATACTGTCCGCCTTGTAATATGTCACAACTGACCCATAGCAACAAAACACACATATGAAGAACACTTCTAGGCAATGTGTCTCAACTCCTTGCCTTTGGTCCTGTGTCTCGGCCTCATTCAATTTGTTTCATCTTATTTGGGCGTCTCATTAGACATAACTTCTATATATTTTTTAAATATTTGAATCTTGGATTCTGTGCTTGATTTACAGCTTTATCCATACTTCCAGAGACAAATAACTTTTGTTGTTAGAGGTGAACTCTCTTTGCCCTGGTTTCCTCTTAGAATTAAAAACCTCATCACTGTTCTATCTCCCAGATGAATTCACTCACCACATGCTAGCATTTATTCTCATATATCACAATAAACATCATATTTTAAACTTATTCATAACTTCCCAGATTTCATTGCATGGAACTAGAGTGTCAAAACTTGTTAAAGGAATTCCTCAAGAAAGGTTAAAATTTTTGTTTTAATCATTTGGAAAAATTGCCTTTCTGTGCCCCCCTTCAAGGATACATATTTTCCTTTACAGGGTAATGACTTTCATAACTTCAGCAATAAAGAAAAGATTTATACCTTTCTTCAATTATTCTATTTCCCAAATCTGAATTGGACCATGGGATGCAATTTGTTTCCTGTAAAATATCTGGTAACCTTTCAAGGAGCTATAGTTTTTTTTTTTCTTTTTTCCAAATTTTGGAAGCCTAAATCTAGTTCATTCTCTTACCCAATTCGGGATCTTCTCTATATTTGACAAGAATTCTCTACCATGAATAGAGATTTACTATATTTGTTTATCACTTGACTTTTGCTTTTTCATTTCAGGTGTTTGGGTTAAGTGTTTCATGCAGATAAAGGTAATAAAAATGAATACAGTGGCCATCATCATACATCATATCTTCCCTGTACTAAAGGATAAAACAACTATAGCTAAAAATAATAATAATAATAATAATGAATAAGTGTCAGTCTGGGCCTCTATCCTTGACATGAAAATCACCAGGAAAGAAGGAACATAGCCCTTCATAAGGCAGACAATTTATTGTTGGACTTTTCCAATGATTATAAATTATCTTCATTATCATTTCTATACATCTATCCCAGATTAGTCTTCTGGAAGAACAAAGAAAACCACTCATTTTAATTTATTTATGTTAAATAATGTGCCGCCCCTTTGTATATTTGAAGGCAACTAACTTATCCTACCTAAGAATTCTTGTCTCCAGTTTAAACATAAATTAACCCTTCAATGCTTCACAAGCTGCAAATTTTGTAAACTTCTTATAGGACATCTTCCTCACATGAACATATGCTAGTTTACCACTGGAACTCACAAATCTAACTCTTAGCTACTCCTAAACACTGTATTTCTATAAAAACACCCAGTTGTGTGGGCAATCACTTGAAGATGCATCTGAAATGGTATGAAACATTTCTTTATTGTTGTGACAAATAAATAAGTGAATTTTGCATTTGTTCCCTAGGGTTTGCCTTTAAATAAAGAACTATACAAGAAAATAGATAGTGATTCTATTTTTGTTCTTGACTGTGTTTAAAAGACCTCCTGTGCTGTGAGAGTTGGATACCTCTGTGATTTACATTCCAGCTGGCATAGGTGTAATTTGAGAAAGGGTAGCCAGAGGATTGGGGATTACTAGAATAGTATTAATTCCTCCCTGGGAAATGAAAAGTCAACACCTATTTTGGTTTATTTTCCCAACTTAGAAAATTAACGTGCTTATTGCCAATATTCGACATTTTAAACTTCAAACAAATTACTCACAGGCACAAAGCCACTTCACACAGATTTTCTTATTTGAACAAAATGTTATTGGGAGGAAATCACACCAGCGAAAATTACTGCTTTCTCAATGACTGAATGGTTGGGGGCCGATATTGGGAGCAGGTACAGTTTGATGATGAAAAGCACTGAATATGATCTATCCGCAAATAAAAATGACCTCTAGCATACCATGTTTTTTAAGAACACCAAAGTAGGGCAACAGAAAGCCAAATCAGAAAATAGTTTAGAATTAACAAAGCAAAATAATAACAGCTTGTTTAATATTTTATTGATTTTCCTTTTATGTCAGAATTTATTTCCTTTTTCCTAAAGACAAATGTAAATTTAGGTTTTGCTGTCCAAATTGAACTTGTCATCCTATTCCTAATCTAGCTCATACCTACTCTAATTTGACTACAAGCTTGACTGCAGCTTTTGTTGATTCTAATCTATCTATATCTATGTATAGATATATAGAATATATATATATATATATATTGCATTAGAAGTGGAAAATTAATAAAAGAGAAAAGAAATAGGTGCTCCAGTGATTATCTTTCTTCCAGGAGAGTTGAGTAGAGCTTTCTTGGTTCTGATGTCATCTTTTTGACTTCTCCATTATCTGAAGGGTTGGAGGTTTGTTGGTGGTGGGACTAGGATTTGCAATTGTATCTCTTTTATCATTATAAACATTAGATTGGGTGGGAAGCTCAGCTTAGTTGAATCTGATAGCCTCACTGGCTCTTTCACAAATGCATCTGGTGCCTAAAGGATCTTAAGAACTTATTTAGATCCCCAAAAAGTTGGAAATCATAGCTGAATTAGATGTAAGTGCCCTGCAGCTATGAAAGTTGAGGATGTAAACATATAAGCTATGGGACTATCTAGGATGCTCTTTTTCAGCTGGAAAAAAAATATTAAAGAATTATAA
>CAUYQU010013283.1:0-110467 GCA_963574635.1 Cheracebus regulus | reverse complement strand
CTCTCTCCCTCTCTCCCTCTCTCTCTCCCTCTCTCCCTCTCTCTCCCCCTCTCTCCCTCTCTCTCCCTCTCGCTCCCTCTGTCCCTCTCCCCCTCTCTCTCCCTCTCTCTCCCCCTCTGTCCCTCTCTCCCTCTCTCCCTTCCTCCCCCACTCCCCTCTCTGGCTGACTTGCTTCTGCTTTTGCCCTGTCACAAGCCTGTTCCTGCTTTGCCTTGCTCTGTGAGTAAAAGCTCCCTGAGGCCTCCTCAGAAGCTGAGCAAGATCAGTGCCATCCTTGTAGAGCCTGCAGAATCATGAGTCAACTAAATCTCTTTTCTTCATAAGTTACCCTGCCTCAAGTATTTCTTTAGAGCAACATAAGAACAGCCAAATATAACCCCCATTAAAAACTTCTTAGTAGTCTCCCTTCACAATAAAGGCCAAGACTTGAGCACACTATAAAAGGTCTAATGAAATCTATTCCCTAATTCTATCTTCAATCTCAACTTTCTGTTCCAGAAATATTTATTCATGCTGGACCCAATGTCTTAGAATCTCTGCATATCAACTTTTTTGTGCAACCTCTCTCCATCATCCCGAAGCTGGCTCTTATTCACGCTTTAATACTCAGCTGGGAAACCTTCCCTAAGTCTCTCCTCACTCTTCGCTTTGGTAAGTACTCCCCACAGAAACTCCCATAAATACCCTGTGACTATTATTGTATTCACCTGTGCCTTCTTGAGAACTATGAAGTCATCCCTTTCAGCTTTCTATTACTAGTGCTTAGATCAGTGCCTGACACATAACAGGCTCCATAAAATTTTTTCTGGAATAAATGAGCAACTACATAAATAAATGAACATATCAGATGTAAGATCTAAAAAGGTTCTCTTCTGTTTCAGCATTATTTATTATCATTATTGAAATGCCTAAAGCTAATGGCAAAAATTTCCTCAAATAATCGTCATAATCCAAGAAACTGAGAGGACATACAAGCAGTCTGTGTATATGTCAAAAGGCCCACCAAACCATGACCAACATGGGATCCAGAATACCAGAACCTATAGTTGTTTCGAGATGCCAAAGAATCTTCATCAGAGTGGATCTGTTTGAAAAATTCTCCTAGCAGTTTAGTTATGGAAAGAATAAAAAATTCCTCAAGACGGGCCGGGCACGGTGGCTCACACCTGTAATCCCAGTGCTTTGGGAGGCCGAGACAGACGGCTCACCTGAGATCAAGAGTTCGAGACCAGACTGACCAACATGGAGAAACCCTGTCTCTACTAAAAATATAGTCAGGAGTGATTAATCTCAGCTACTCAGGAGGCTGAGGCAGGAGAATCACTTGAACCCGGGAGGCAGAGGTTGCAGTGAGCGGAGATCGCGCCACTGCACTCCAGCCTGGGCAACAAGAGTGAGACTCCATCTCCAAAAGAAAAAAAATTCCTCAAGACATGAACTTTTTACCTGTGACCAGACTGAATTCTAGACCACAGGGACAGCTTATTCACACAACATGGTTATTTAGGAGATGAAGTAAGGAAAGGGTACCCTCTGCAAATTTTTTTTAAGAGTGTGAGTTCACCAAGGACAAGGACAGACCTTTAACATCTTTGTGCCTTCACAAAACTCAGCATACAAATGTTTACTGAATGAATAAATACATGTAGAAGTGATCATGGTTCTATTAAAATATCCAACACCAAAGATGGCCCTGTCTACCAGCTTAAAACTTAGAAGTGAATTACAAAAGAAGCATGTCTTCTTTACCTCTTCTTGTCAAAACATCCCATGCCTTTAATCTCGACAATTATATTCAAGAGGTAATCATTTTAAATTCCTAGCACGTATCAAGGTCCTAATTTAACAATAATAGTTGTTTATAGTGCTATTTTGGAATAAAATTGTTCATCCCAGTATTCAAATGGGTACCTTATATTGTTTTGAGTGGATTTCAAGGAAATTAAAACATGAAAGAAGGATCTGTGACAAGAGAATACCAGTTGGGACCAGAAGACAGCAAAGTCTATAAACTTATGGGCATTTGTCCAGTTCATAAAAGTTTCCTGACTTAACATCACCCCAGAGATCAGCGCAAGTACGGAAGGCTGACACTGCCGGTCAATGTGATCTGGCCCCACTGCAGGTTCCAAATCCAGGACTTGAGACTGGTCCCAAAATCCTGTTTTCTGCACCTCTTCTGGGGCTAAAATCTTGTTTTATCCACTCATTTCCCTGGAAGGGGATCTTGAGGAGTGTTATTATGGCCTAGTAGCATCAGACTGCTGACAACATAGTTAACAGTTCTTCAAATAACAATGCTAATAACAAATGTTATTGGCCAAAAATATTTCAAATGAAATGAACAAATTGGGTACCCCCAAATTCCATTTATGATACAACGGAATATAAGGAGAAGATAATATGTTAAACATAGAAAGACTAATTTTTTTGTAGTAGCCTCATGGGTTTATATTATACTTAAATGTAATTGTAAAATGTTAATAAACATGAAAGAAATGGAAGCTACCTAATTCTCATAAAAATTTATCCTTGATACATTCTGAAATCTTCTGAGAGAAAAATATGTGCATTACCAGCAACAATGTTAATTGTACATTTAATTTTTAAAATTATGCTATGACTTAATTAGAACTCATTCTCCTTAGAGATTTCTCTTTCCTTTTCATATTTCTTTAACTGCCTTAGGACTAAAAGAGTCGTCTTCTGCATCAATTATCAAATAGGATTTCCATTTTAAAATTTTTCCATGTATCTGTTTAATTAAAAAAACAATGCGTTCTTTTGGGTGTTTCTTTTTTTGCTCTAGTTATATAAAAATTATTTTTATATGGAATATAATCTGTTTACTAACATAGATGTAACTTAAAATGTGTTATTTCTATTTTATATATTTTCTATACTTAAAATAACTAACTTCCTAATTAAATGGCATATATGCAATCAATCATTATTTTAAATGATTTGCATTTCCTACTAAAATAATGATTTCAATGTCACAGTATCTCGTCTGTCCCCACCATATATCTTGTCCTTGAATATATAATAAATTGGGAACTGAAACTTAATTAAAATAGACTTGTTCTTGTCCCTGTGGAAAAGAGAAAGGAAAAAAAAAACAGGACTGAAAATGCACATTGGAAAAAGGAAACAAGCCCTGGGGAGGCTGCATGGACCTGGGCATGCTGACCTGGCCTGCGGCATCTCCCTGGTGTCCAGTGAAGGGCTGGACAAACTCTTCAGCCGGGGAAAGAAGCAGTGCCTCCACCCTCCTTACCTCCCGACTGTCGTCTTCCCTGCTCTCATCCTATGCTTCCCACCCCTTTATAGGCCTTCTCTCTGCCTGACATTAACCTGCCACATTTCACCCAGGTATGACTTAGCTTTCCTCAGCTTTCCAGAAGTTATCAATCTCAGACGATACCTAATTTTAAGCTTGCTCATCAGGGTACCTGTTTCCCTTGTCAATAGCACAGTGACAATTTTTGACTCTATAAATAATATGCAATTAAATTCTGAAAGATAGTTGTCTAACTGGTAATCCTGTGTTTATTTTCCAGCTATGGCAGCAATAATCTACTATTATTAACCTGCTAAATGGAATCATAGAACAGATTGATGAAACTTTTAAACTCAAAATTACTGGTCACACTGAATAATGATAAAATATTTTAAAAGTTCTCATCCCTTACTTTAGAATTTTAAAATATGTTTCAGATTTTAAAAATAGATTAAAGACTCTCTGCCAGTGTGAGTTCGACTGACAGTCCCAGAGTTATGCAGTTTTGACACCAAGCCTATATTTCTGTAAGAGCAGGTGGACTTTTTGAGAACTGTGCTGAGTAATCATTAAAGTTTGTATCTCTGTGAATCATGAAAATATTCAACAAGAACCCGAATCCTTGTCCTTAGAACCACTGAAAGTGACAGTAGCATCCCTTCTTCCCTTCTACCTCTCCACTCTTTGACAAATATTTGTTGAGTACCAACTTTGGGCCAGGTAATATTCTAGGTGCTGGGAATACAGCAATGAATAAAACAGCCAAGAACACCTGTTCTTGTGGAGCTTAATTCTAATGGAGGAAAAAATAATGAACAAGGTAAGTAAGTACAAAGATAAATAAGAGGCCAGGACAATATTGAGTTTTGTTTGGGGAGTGGGGCACTGAAATGCAAGTCACAAGCTATAACAGCATTGTCAAACCCATTTAAAAAACATGAGGAAGGTCGGGTGCGGTGGCTCACACCTGTAATCCCAGCACTTTGGGAGGCCAAGGCAGGTGGATCAACTGAGGTCAGGAGTCCAAGACCAGCCTGGCCAACATGGTGAAACCCCGTCTCTACTAAAAATACAAAAAAATAAGGCGGCTGTGGTGGCAAGCACCTGTAGTCTCAGCTACTTGGGAGACTGAGGCAGGAAAATCACTTGAACCCAGGAGGCAGAGGTTGTAGTGAGCCGTGATCATGCCATTGCACTCCAGCCTGTGCAATGGAGTCAGACTCCATCTCAAAAAAAAGAAAAAAGAAAAAAATGAATGTATTATGGAGAAATAGAGTCATAACTCCCTCTGGAGGGAGAAGCATACTTTTCACATCATTTGTTCCCCTCTCTTAGCTGAAACTATCACAAAAGTGTGGGAAATGGAAGACTTTCAGTAAGACTACTGGAGACTTGGATCTTTCTCTCTCTTTTTACCTTGGTCTCTTCTAATTGTCTTTGTAGATTTTTGGGATCCACTGCAATAGGTTCAGATAAGTGTTTGCTAGCTGTGGCCTCACAGGCCTGGAGTCCAGAAAGAAGTCCACATGAAGCATCTTCATAGTGTTGATATTTATCCACCAGATCTTTAAGATTATTTCCGAGAACACTGCACTAAAAATCAAAAGAGAAAAGGAGTAGGAGATTAAAACCCATTATTTTCACATGCATCAAATAATCTTAGGACCTACAAAATATGTACCTTGGGAAAAAACAGACTTTTACCAAAGTTAAAAAAACTCCATAGGGCTAAGATTTTTTTCCTTTATATGAAGAGGTATCTTCTAAGAATCAAGAAGTAACCATAAAATAGATAGTTCTGGATTTATATCAATTGAACAACATATTTACAATAGCTGAGTCTTAATGTAGAATGAAGAATAAACATATCAATCATCAGAGGAAGGAGATTTTGATACATTATGTGTATACATATGGATTTGATGGAAGGGTTTTAAAGGTGCTTAATAAATTATTTCTATATGTAGCATAAGATTAATTACCAAAAGGAAGACAAAGAGTCTATATTAGAATGGAGCAAAGTCCAAGAACCAATGATGGTCTTTAAATCATTTATACAGATTGTTAAGCCTGTTCATATTATATTACAAACCAGGAAATATTTTTAGATTTTTTTCAAAAAAAACAAAACCTTTTTACTTGACCACAGAAGTAAAAGAAGCAACACAGTCTGTTATTCATTAAGTATTAAAATAATATACTGGTCAAATATATAAGACAAACACCTGCAGTATTTGTGAAGAGGATAATCTGAGATGAAACCAGTTCCCAAGCTTGAGAGGCCGCAAGCATCTGTTTCTGCTTAGAGTCAATGCACAACCGCCATCTGGTGGTCACATTGGATATTAGAGCATTTGAGAGCCAGGCCTTCTGGAAATCATGCTCTCAAAATTAATGTAATTTTAAGTTTCTAATCTTTACATACATTGTTCAGAAGTAAAGCAGGTCAATAAGATAGAGAGAAGTAGGCTAAAACTACCTTTTCCTCCTGTTTTGTATTTTAGGTTTCCTGTCTCTTGTTCCAAAACAAAAGAGGACCAAGTGAAAACGATAATCACAGATTTACCTTCCTCTTAAAAAATCAGAATAACAGTACCTTAGAGTAGAGAGACCTGAACCGATCAGTAGCATGATCCAATTTGCGCTGCACTTCTCTGTGGGTTGCAGAAGTGTCAATATTATCCTTGTCAACCTTGCCACCATCTCTCTTGCTGCAAGATTTGGCAGCTTCTAACACTCTGTTTCCAGAAATTGTGATGTATCTCAAGTCACCCTTGTGAGAAATAACATCTTCTGAGAAACTCTTCTGCCTCTTCAGTTTGGTCATTAAACCACTGAAGTCATCTGCACCTGCCTCCAAGTTCTCAAGTTCTTGTTCTGACTGCTGCAGCCAGTGCTCAAACTCAGTACAGTCAGCATCAAACTTCTCTAACTCTTCCTGCAGGGAGTGAGTCAACTTCATTTTCTTCTCTGACTCAGCCAGTGCAGTTTCATAGTGCGCTTTCAATTCCCTCATGTTCTTCTGCAGTTTCTCTTTTTCTTCAGGAGAGAGGTACTGACCCTGTTTCTCAAGCAGCACTTGTGCAGACTGAGTGGCTATGATGACTGCTTGGTGCTGAGAGATGATCTCCTCGTGTTGGGCCTAGGTGAAAACAAATTGATCATCATCTTCAAGCAGTAACAGGGTTACACCAAGGCTGCAGGGAGCTCCCTGCCACCTCAGGACTGATAGGTTTCAATGATCTACAGGGCTACAACTTGCTTCTCATTCTCCGTTTCAAGTTATACCATCCTCCCTTTTATTGGTGAATTTCAGAATAGCAAGGCATTTGGAGCATGCTAATCTTATTTTAAAGAAAATTTCCAAATCTCCTCTATATACTCAATCAGATAGGACAGACAGCATTTTTTGGAAGTTTGGAAAAATGTAACAAATTTCTATTCCAGTTCTAAAAGAAGTGTCTATAATCTGATCTCATTTGATTCACTGCTTTCTCACAACTACTCAAAAAAGAATGTCTTTACCTAATTTGCGGGCAAATAAGTACAATATTTTTTATTACAAAATGATCCTGGTAAAACTTTTGAATAGGGAAAACGCATCTGTAACTTTAAGCTTTAAAAACGTTTCAAAAATAACTAGGCAAGAATGTTGTACATTCAGAAAAGTCCAATGGGCATTAAAGAAACAGATATAATAAAAGAGAATCCTAGAGCTACTCAGTTTCACTGGGCCTCAGTTTCCTGCATGTGAAAATGGAGACAATAACTCCTACACATCACAGGTTTGCTGTTAAGGAGTACAGGAGATCACTTCCTGCAGAGATGAGTATGTGCCAGAAATTCAAATCCACTCTGAAGGCAGGAAGGCAGGGCTCCCAGGCAGGTGTGCTGCAGGCAGGTCACAGGTATCTTCAGGGCAGCAGGAAGGCATCAGGGAGGTGGAGTCCCTGTCCCTCCAGCCATAAGTATCTTCTTCCATTCACCCCAATATGCCATACAAGTGTGGCAAAAAGGATACTAATACTTCTGAGCAATTTCCCACATTGCTTATAACAGCTTACATGGAGCCCAATGACTGGGTCCCATTACCTCAGAGCTCTTTTTATTACCTCCAGATTCTTTGCTGCTCCCACACTTACCTCCATCCCCACCCTGGTAAACACTTTAGGACCTTTTTCTCCTGTTGTTCTTTGTCTAGTTACAGCTCTTTCATCAGATATCTGCTTGGCTAATTGCACCCATCTCCACTGACTCCTCTTCAAATGCTGAAAACTGGTCCCCCACCCCACACTCAACCACCCTTACCTAACTCCTCTTCTCCCTTAGCACTCACTGCCTTCTAACATACCATATAACTTAGTTCATTTCTGCTGTAACATTCTCACTCCCTAGTGTGCAAGGCAGGCACAGGGAATTTATTTTGCTCACTACGGAATCCCAAGTACCTACAACAGTGCTGGCACACAGGAGCTGAGTGAAAATTACTCTAGGCTGTGAAATGGACTTCTTTAGAAGCACTGCTATGGGGCAGCCATTCACTTGTAAGTCTGCTCACAGCGCACCACTGACTAATTAACACTGGCATCTTCACTGCCTATAACAATGCCTGCCACCTTGTGGGCACATGGTAAATATTTTTTACTAAACAACTTCCCATAGACTGTGTTTTTGGTATTTGAAATACATTAATACATTATCCCCCAGGGGTACGTTACCCCCCAGGGTAGCACAAAATAGGATGGACAGACATATAGAACACCATGTAAATGATCAGATCCATCCCTTTCCTACTACAGATGAAGAGGAGTCTCAGGTTGACTTGGCCCAGGACATGTGGGACAACTACTGAAAGCTAGAAGTTTCCGGCTCAGGCCCTTTGGCCCTCTCTCCACACTACCAGATTGACTTTCTAAAGCACAGAGTCCCATATTCTTTGAGGTAAAATGATCAGATGGAAAACACCACACTGTGCCTAAAACCAAGGGCTTTCCTGTGTGACATCTTTATGTTTAAGTCTGTCCATCAGTGTTTTTCACTACCTTGGTCAACTTACTAACCTTTCCTGACTTCTTTGTAACTGACTCATAATGTTCCTTTAGGAATTCACTAGAGTTTTCATTTTGAGACCTTATTTTTCATAATAAGGTCCTATAATAGCCCCTTAAAATTGTAAACCGTAAATACTCTCATTCTTCTTCAAGTTTAATTTGTATTTTCTATAGGAACCTCTTCATAGGGAGTATCCTATTCCAAAGATTCCAAAGACAAAGAGTGGGAGGAAAATAAACAGACCTGCAAAAGTTTTTGATGTCCACTCATCTGTCAAAAGCCAAATATTGAAATAAAATCACTGACACTTTAAAAATGGTTCTACAGAAGTCACCTCTGCTTCTATAGTAGCATTAATGCTAGCTTTAATTTATATCATGCAGTAAATTTGTAGAAGGGCTTTTATATCTCTTTTCAACAATAGCCTTAACTGAATAGATGAGCTGAGCTCAGAAAGAACTTAAGTGAGCTCAAATTCAGCCAGGCACAGTAGCTCATGCGTGTAATCTCAGCACTTTGGGAGGATGTAGGCAGATTGCTTGAGCTCTGGGCTTCACAAACAGCCTGGGCAACATAGTCAGATCTATCACTTCAAAAAAATACTAAAATTAGCCAGGCATGGCAGCACAGATCTGGAGTCCTAGCTACTCAGGAGGCTGAGGTAGGAAGATCAACTGGGCCAGGAAGTCTGAGGCTGCAGTGAGCCATGCTTGTACTCCAACCTGGGCAACGGGGTGAGACCTTGTCTCAAAAAAAGGTGTTCTCCTAGAACACAGATTCAAATTTAGCAGAGAGAGCATATGGCCTAGTTTTAAATCCAAATTCCAGCCCTTTCTAGATGTGTAACTTGAGAAAGCTACTTTAATACTGTCAGTTACAGTTCCCTCATCTGTAAAATGAAAATAAAAACCCCGAAGAGTAACTGGGAAGATGAAATGAGTTAAAATGGAAAGAACTTAGAAGAGTGCCCACTTTAACTGTTCTATAAATGTTAACTATTATTATTTTTATTAAATCTTTGTAATAATTCTACTTCACATATATGGAGAATGTCTAACAAATTATGTCTCATTATTTTTTTACTTGCTTCTTAGGATTCTCATAATAATTTATATCTGATATAATGAATAGAGAGAAAAAACCTCTTTCATCATTAAAGTTTGAAAAGAACTCACATGTTAGGTTATTTCTCTCTTTATCGACCCGGAAACAGAATTGAACGATTTTACAACAACACACCTTAATTTTCTGATATTGCTGATTCAGATTCTCCTGGGTAGTTCCAACCTGCCCATCAACATCAGTCTCCAACAGGTTACCATTAACTTCATCCTCTTTTCCAATTGCTGACTTGCCATCACCTTCTCGAAAATGGGTCCCATTCTGTTCAATTATCTGTTTGTGTTTTGTCCCTGCCCTTTCTGAGTCTTTGTCAACATTTGACAACCAGTCCAGAAGGTTTTCTATTTTGGTTTTGCTCTCTTCCAGCTGCTTCACCGCTGCAACCTGGGCAGGGAAAGTTCACAGGAGGAATTCAGAACGTGGGCCAAGGCATAGTTTTAAGACATCCCAAAAGTAAATACTTAGATCATTTTAAATTAGAATGAGGGTACTAAAAACTGATACACACTGAAAACTTAACACACCGAAATTAAACTTTAGAGCGACAGGCAGTTACTTTCAAGTTTTCACTGTTCTTAAAAATACATTCCAAAATTTTAACTATAATTGACGAGTGATCACACATTTCACAGGGAGGAAGTTTCATAACCTCACTTAAATATTAAGAAAAACATAAGCAAAGCAAACTCTTAGAAATTTTTGTAGTATTTGGTCAATTATGTACCTGGAAACCCAGAATCCTACAATAGTCATTAGTGATAATCCTTACTTACTACCACCAGGTATCACTTAATAATAAATCAAGTAGCTGTTAAGCTAATGATTTTTGACACAGGAATAGTGCACCACATATTTGAATAAGGACCTTTTCCGTTTCCTCCTTGATTGCTGTTGTCACAACTTTATCCAGCTCCTTTTTGGACTGTTCTGCTTTTAAATTAAGCTGTTCACACTTTATCTTAGCTTCATTCAGTTTCTGTTCAATCAAAGCCTTATCTTCCCGTGACAGCTTTTCACCATTCTCTTTTAAAAAGTTCTCTGTGTTTTTCACTACCTCTGCCAATGCCTGTGCACTTCCTTCCATATCTTTCTGTAATTCCTTGCAACACAAAAGAAAAAAATATATTTTATTAAATTATTACCTATTTAGCTCTTCCAGAGTTGTAATTCTAAAAGACAGGGTAAGTACAGAGAGAGTCTAGTAGATGCGGTTTGATTAAACATAATCAGCATGTTAATTTGAGTTGATTTATTTTAATCACAATACTTAATATAATTTGAAACTCAAACACTATTAAAGAAAAGCATGGATTTTCATGTTTAATGAAAGAATGCAGTCTGTGAAACACTGAAAACACATAAGTATTCGGTATATAATCTATACAAATTTGCACACGCCAAATTTTTGTATATTATATGAGCACATGTACAAAGGCTTGTAAATACATGGTAATATTTATAGTTCCTAAACTTTTATTTTTAAGTATGTGTTTACTGCTCAGGATAAAAGTGAAATAATCTTCCTAGTGAATGAAGATACTTCCTTTTTCTAAACACCGGACTCTATAACATGTAATGTTTGCTTGTATGCCTGGCTGCTCAGTATCTCAAGATTAAGACCTCTCCTCAGTATTTATGGCTTTTCTCTTGTGTAGATTTCTCCATGTAGTTTCTCCTCTTCTTTTCCTCTTTTATCACGAGTTTTCATTCTCTACTTTGAGTTTTAATACTGTTTTTTCCATACTTTAATCCTCTTCAAATTTGTCTGAGAAGTATTTGAATGAAAGAAATCCTATAGAGCCATTATTACATGATCTTCACTGTGCTAGTGACTTAACACACAATACTTAACATTTATAATAACGTAACAATGAAAGTATGACCTATAAAGAAACTGAGGTTCTGAGAGATTGTTATAAAGCTAACAATGTATAAAGTCTGGAATCTGAACCAAGAGCTGTCTAGTTACAATGACAATGTTCTCTCTCCTGACACCAAAATAAAGATATCTTTATCTGTTGTTACTTTTAATTTTTCCCTTTCCTTCAATAAAAAGGAACAAATTGCGAGAAAGATGGAGTAAGAAGGAGCTAAGAAAGAAAAAGAACCTAAATTGATCACTATTTCCTCTGATTTGCAAGTCATAAGTAGGTTGGCCTTAAAGGGATCCAAATTATAATTCATCACATAGGTATTTTCATTATCAAACCCCCTTTAATATTTCCTCCACTTAATATCTCTTATCAAAAAACAAGTCCAAAAAATTATCTAGCTTGCTTGAAGCTGGAAATCTAACTTTTAGTATACAGTTTAAAGCTCAAGTCCAAGGCATCTGGGCATGCCTTGCTTCTAAAAAGCTAAAATTATTGGTATTTTTCAATAATCCTCACTGATTTCCAAAAGATAGTAATTGAACCTAACATCAACCTACAGCTGCTGATAGAAAACCAAATTCTACCTCTTGCTTAGACTGGTATTTCTTTAACTCAGCTGTGCCATCACCAATCATGAAGGCTTCTTGGTGACCAATCAGGCGGTTTTCAGTTTGGGTAAGAAGATCACATATCCCTTGAAGCTTCTCTTTATACTCCTGCTGACGCTCTGCCACAATCTAAAGTGAAAAAAATCCAAAACGTCTTAAAAATCTGTGGTGGTCACAAAATCACTATTGTGATAGCTTCTTATTAGAACACATTTTTCAAGTTTCATCTAATAAGGTTTTATAAGTATGCTGTAAACATGATAGCAGTAGGGTACAAACTGAGCAAAGTGAGACAGAACATATGAGCATATCCCATATACAAAGAAAGTGACCATGTTTAGATGAAACTGCTCAACAGAATACTGGCCATGCATATTTGTAAGAGATGGAACTTCTGACCAACAAGAAGAAACATCCCGTTTTCTTAAAACTCTTGAAACCTGCGACACACAGAATTAATTCTGCAAAAGGACATCAAAAGAGAAGTTAGTTGTGACTTGTAGGTTAACATATTTGATATGTGTATATAGGTTATCATGCTAGAGACAATGTCTGGTGCTTCAAGAAATAATAAAAGGAACATTGCATGCAATATTTTTACTTAATCATTACGTCTAAGTGCATTCTCACCTCTTTGCTCATTATTGCTATTAGATATAGCAGTCATATAACTCATTAACTCTTCTTAAAGATTAAGAAGTCAACATTAATTACTTGCACCTTTCATTTTCCTACTATACGTACACTATTCATCTTATAGCCATAAATCATGTTTACTAAGAGCTTAACATGTGCTAGGCAAAGTGTTTTATACACATTTTTCTTATCAATGCTTATGACACTAGCAGGTAAGCACTATTGTTATTTCCAATCTAGCAATGATTAAACTGAGGTTAAGTGACTTGCCCTAGTTCACAGAATGAGTGAGTAGTACAGCTGGGATGTGAAATCAGGCAACCCAGCTCCAGAGCCCATGTTCGGAATCGCTGTGCTGTACTGCTTCCCAGAGGAAAACAAAACTCTTAACCTTCTTTAGCCACGTGTTCATCAATGCATTTCTGAGTGCATTCAAATTTCCTAGTCTTATTGGGGAGGGGGCAATCAAGACTCTCACTTGAAGTATTTCTGGGAATCATAAAAATTAAAATCAACTAAATTACAGCATCATTAGTGAAAACAATATTGTTATACACTGTAGGATTTGTATGTACACTGTATCTTATTAATGCCTTTCCAGAAAATCTTTCCTGTCACACTGTACTTCTTGAGTATCTACATTATGGTTTCACACTAAAAACAAAGAATGCCAACTCCACAAAGAAAGGCAAACCTTCTGATCATCAAGATCTTGTTCTAGAAGTAACTGAGTCTCTAAACGTTCCAACTGGGTAGTTACTGATTCCTGTACATCAAGAAAACCCTTCTGAGTTGTATTTAAGAGCCTCAGCAGTTGTTTGCTTTGGTTGGGAGACAGATCCTGTGCATATTCAGAAATGAAGAACTGCACATCAAAGGCAGCAGTCTCCAGCTGCATTTTGGTATGTCCAAGGTCTTTCAATACATTCTGTGGAAAAAGTAGTACAAGTTACCAATGGAGAGCTAAGCCATAACAAAATTTATATTAATAATAACATTTATTTATATTTTTAAAATACACTTCTTATATCAGGGACTGAAAGATTTATTGAATTTGTTTACTGTTCATCAAAAATCTATTGATCATCTAGTAATAAATGATAAATTAATTATTTAAATACCATGGTAGTTAGTATTATATAAAAAGATAAATAACCCCTCTAAAAATATTTTATCTTTACCTGTCATATTGCACTTAAAATGTAACTCTGACAAACAGCAAAGGCCAAACTTACGTATACTTAGCACACTGAAGAGAAATATCTACCTTAAAATATTACTTGCCAACGTTTAAAACATCCATGTAATTGTGGTAACATATAAATAAGACTATGGGGGATTTGAAGTATGAACGAAATATGCCAGAATTTCAGTTTTCTGACTCTCAGGCCAGGAGTCTAATCATTGTTCATAAGGAATGCTGTTCAAATTAAGAACTTAGGGGAAAAAAAGAAAAAAAGCATGCCAAAAGTGACTAACATGGAATTCATAAGCCACATACGACAGGTCACATACACAATGATGGTCCCATAAGATTACAACACCATGTTTTTCCTGTAGTTTTTCTATGTTTAGATACATAAATACTTACCACTATGTTACAATTGCCTACAGTAGTCAGTATAGTAACATGCCACACAGATTTGGAGCCCAGAAGAAACAGGTATATCATAGAGCCTAGTGTGTGTATAAGGGATACCATATAGGTCTGTGTAAGTGAACTCTTTGTTGTTTGCAAAACACAACATCACCTAACAATGCATTTCTCAGAATGTATCTTCATCATTAAGTGATGCATGTCTGTACTACATAAATTATTATGTATTTACATGATGATTTTTATATGGCTAAATTATTCTACTATATACTTATGTGACTAATACATAAAGAAATGTATAAATAAAAATCTCGACATGTCAGTGATATAAGAGTTTGATAAGGCTTTAGGACTAGCATCAGAATGGTATCCTTAAAGTTGTGATTATTTTATAGTTGTGTCAACTATTAATAAAAACACCTCTATGGATGAATCTAGAAACCATCATTCTCAGCAAACTGACCCAAGAACCAAAAACCAAACACTGCATGTTTTCACTCACAGGTGAGTGATGAACAATGAGGACACATGGGCACAGGGAAGAGGACAACACTCGCCGGGCTAAGCAGGGGGCAGGGGAGGGGAGGGGCAGCGGGGGCAGCGGTGGGGGTGGGGAGTATGGGAAGGGATAACACTGGGAGAAATGCCTGATGTAGGTGACAGGGTGTGGGGGGGATGAAGACAGCAGACCACCATGGCATGTATGTACCTATGCAACAATCCTGCAGGATGCAGGATGTGCACATGTACCCCAGAGCCCAAAATACAATAAAAACAATTTAGACACACACAAAACAAATCTCTAGAGACAAAGAAAGGAAATAATCCTTTATAGCCTTAGCAAAGTCACATTATCTAAACACTTGTTACATTAAAGCCACAGGTTTTAAAATATACTTTGTCATCTTTGTTTTGATACTTGCCTTGAGAAACTCCAAACGTTTCTTTACATGTCCAGAATCTTGAACATTCACAATCTCAATATCCTTCACAGATTTGCTCTTCTCTGATATCCAATCTGAGAATGACTTAAGTTTATGCAAAAATTCTTCATGGGAAACTGCCAGTTTAGACTAGAAAAAAAATTGTGCAGTCAGTTGTCTTTCCCAAAAGTGTCAAATTCTTAAAAGTAATGAGTCTGGGCTGGGTGCGGTGGCTCACGCCTGTAATCCCAGCACTTTGGGAGGCCGAGGCGGGTGGATCACGAGGTCAAGAGATCAAGACCATCCTGGCCAACACAGAGAAACCCCATCTCTACTAAAAATACAAAAAAAATAGCTGGGCATGGTGGCACGTGCCTGTGGTCCCAGTTACTCAGGAGGCTGAGGCAGAAGAATCACCTGAACCCAGGAGGCGGAGGTTGTAGTGAGCTGAGATTGTGCCACAGTACTCCAGCCTGGCGGCAGAGCAAGACTCTGCTTCAAAAAAAAAAAAAAAACAAGTCTGGTTTAATGGTTTACACTCTAAAAATAAAATACTCCATCTTATGACTAAATCCTCAAATAAAATTTTTCTTCATAAATCAAAATTTTGACATTTTATGCCTACCATTTCAGAGTCAATCGCAAGCATGATTTGTTTTGTTCTTTCAGAAGACACATTGCTGAGGGAAGAGAAGGCGGTCTGCAAACTCTGGTGGCTTATACTCAATTCTTCAAGATGTCCTCTGGGAAAGTCACTGGGAAGAGACTTTAAAAATTCTTCTGCCAACTTCATATCTTTTCTTAAAATAACAGCAATTGGAGCCAATCCAAATTCAAATGTCTGCAAAGAAATATATCCTGGACCTATTGACTATTTAGTGAAGAGCACAAATATAAACATGAAACATAAAAGTGCTCTGCTTCTTTTTCCCAATCATGCAGCAGCTGACTACCGTCCGTGAACAGGCAGTAGACAATTCTTACCTCCAACTGTCTAAGTTGATTCTTCAGAGCTTCCAGATTGTTATCCAGAGATTCCTGGTTGTCTAAGGGGGGTTGCATATCTTGAAGCAATGTCAAATACTCATGCATTTTTTCAGTGTGCTGTAAGCACTGCTGTAATTCATTGGAAAACTAAAAACAAATTTGGACATTTTAACTCAACAACCTTTACGCAGATTTTAAAAACAAACGTATAGGATTATTCCCCAATGGTTCATGCAACTATTTCTGTATAAAATGTATAAACCAACTTACTTGTTCAGTTGAGCTACCTCCAGAAGCCATTTCTTTTGACCCTGAAATACATTCCAAATGGTTTGGGAAATCATTACACGAATCCTTGAGCTTCTCATCTCTTGGCAATGCTGATGCAAACACAGTAGAGCCTTCTAGTCCAATTTCTTTTACAGTTTGCAAATTAGGGAAATAGTGCTTTCCTTCTTTGCTTTTAATATCACCAAGAATGTGTGACTTTTCTTCCATCATCTCAGATGTAGAACATGCTTTTTGATTCAAGTCTCCAACATGTTCTATTTTTTCTGAATATCCATCAGCAAGTAGCTTGTAGAAAATATTCTCAAGTTGTAGTGGAAGTACTTTAGATGTAATGCCTCTTTTCTCTAGGTTATACTCCATATGAGTTAATTGTCTCATCAATTCAAATACTCCTGTAATTTTTTGGCTATGTTGATCTTGCTTCAGTATATTAAGGAGAAGCTCAGACTTAAGATTTTCAATACAGAAAGGATCATCTCTACTTTCTGCCTTTAGTTCTGATGAGTTACTCATGGGGAAAACTCCAGAAGAGTCACTCATTTGAGAATCGCTGGGCACAGTAGATGCTTCATTTACCAACTGTGATGTGGTAACCCTTTTAATTAAATTTTGAATTAAAATTTTAGTGTCTGCACAGGCAGAAGGTTCTTCAACCTTTTGTGGGTTCATGTGACCTTCTTTCAATCTGCTTTCTAAAATATCCTTTACATCCTCAACAAATACCTGAAACAATTCAGGAATTTGAACCTCCTTTTCTTGGGGTCTTGGAGACAAGGCTTGCTCTTCTGGTAGCTGTTGCTCAATTCTTTCTTTCTTATTATTAATTTCTAACAATGAACGGTCACTATTTAAAGTGTTACTGGAGTTATCATTTCCTAATCCATTTGTACACGGCTCCAACTGCAGAAAATCATTTTTCCTAACATCTTCTAAATGTTTAAGAGGTAATATTGAAAGTGTGGCTTCAATACTTTCTGGTGTGAACTGAGAAATTTCTGTTTCTCCTCCTGAGTTGCCGTCTTTACTACAAAGATCATTACTTTGGATCATTTCATTTAGAGGTGAGTCTTCTTGGGTACTAGTGGACTTCTCTTTTGTATTATTAACTCCTAATTGTAAATGTTCTTTCATGGGAGGGGCAGTTATTAAAACATGGCTTGGGACGTCTTCATTTGGTTTGGCTACATCTTTTGCTTTTACATTTTTAGCACAATGTTTTAAATAAGTAAACAAATCAAGCTCTTTCTCAGGTCCATCAGTGAATGAATTTTTCTCAATACATGTATTCCCTTCCCGCGATCTAATGTTTGAAGTAATGCCACCACTAAACTCTTTGGAAACTGATGTGTCAAAAATTTCTTCAAGAGTCTCAGATTGAACAGGACTTTTACTAACTATCATTTGTAGACTACTGGGTTCATCTTTAAGAGTTACAGTTGCATTTTTAAGGCTTCCCTTCTGATTAAGTTCTTCATTGTTTGTGATTTGTGGAAATGGAAACTGACTATTAATTAAATTGAAACTACCCCTTGTATTTTGACCAGGCAAAGGCTTGAGATTCCTATTTTCTTCTTCAACTAGACCTTTTACAAGCATTTCTCCTTCACCCACGTACATTTTCTGAATTGATGTTTCATCTTCCATTAGTATATCACTTTTGCCATCTCTCTCTTTAATGAGATCACTTCCATTTCCTTGAGGATCTTTGTCAGTTACAGAGCCTATCGATGAAAAATGGCTTTCCTCAGCAGTCTTTCCTATTAAATCAGGCTCAGTACAAATGATGTGATCAAGCGATGAGTCAACTTTTGGTGCCATATTCTTAAAATACTGATCTTCACCTTTCACAGAATCAGTCAATCCTGGCAATTCTGACCCTTGAATCAACTCAACCTTTGTGTTTGGTAGATCATTGCCTAACTGAGAAGTTGAACTGATATTATTATGTGAAATACTTGCAGGGCCAAAAGTTTTTTCAGATTCAGTGTCTTCAATGATAGGCAGCAATACCTCCTTAAGTGCCATCTCATGATTTAACAGATTTTCTTTGCTTTTCCCAACAGTCTCAGTTGTATATTCTGGAAGGTTGCTTCTTTCAGTAACTAAGCTATTTTCACTAGGTGAAAAATTTTCATCACTGTTTTCATTTACAGTAGAGGCACACAACTGGATATCCATATCTTCAGCCACATCTTGGCACTTGGGCTTTCCATTCTCACCTCCTATACCTCCTCCTCCTTCATCAATGCCGTCATCATTATCGTCATCCTCATCATTACTGTCATATATATAATCCCCATAACTTTCTTCACTTTGCATAGAATCTAAATGATCAGTATCAGATTGAAATTCCTGTCCAGTCACATACTCTTCCCTTCTTCCTCTCCAACTGCCACTGTCCTCAAATTTTAATGATGCACTGAAGATCTCTTTTCCTCCTACAATATCATAATCAGTCAATGAGTCACATTCATTACCTTCAAGGATATTTGTGCATTCCCTTTCTGATACAGTTCCCAATGACCATCCATTCACCTTATCTGAGCCAACTGTATTTAAATGTATTTTTTCACCAGAATCTAATTCATCTTTCTCAACATCTCTGAGAAAATCCTGAAGACACTGTGCTTTGCCCTTCACACTTAAGCTACCACCTAGTGCCCCATGGGGAACCATGAAATTTTCATTCTCTTTTGAAACATCATAAAAAACCTCAGCAGGAGGAGCCGTCTCATCATTTTCCTCTTGCAGTGTGTCATAGTCCTCAGGGTGCAGACCATCACGATCATCACCATCAAGAAGCAGAGAATCATGGTCATCATCTTCGAACAAGGGAGTATCGTAAAAATCATCATCACTCTCAGTGTCTGTTCCTGTGTCACTCTGCTGATCATTCAGCAGTGATGTTTCATAGTCACTAGCACTGATGGTTTCATCAAGCAATGGTGTAGCACACATAAGAGATGCACTGGCATTATCAGTATCACCTCCTGGAGTCATAGCACAGGAGTACTCTTCTATTTCAGACTCCTTTTCCTTGTCTTCAGGTGTCTGCTGAAAAACAGGATGTGTTTTCTCATCCTCACCAGAAGTATTTGAAATGTATTTATCATTGTGATACTGTACTTTAGGATTACTAGAAATAACATTTAAAGATTTCTGTCCAGACTGCTCTCCTGGTAAACTGATGTTAATAGCTGCAATTCCCAGAAATTGGTCTTGAAATTTTTCTCCCATTATTTGACCTGATAACATGGTTTTGTCACTGAATGATAATGTAGGAGCTTCACATTTATTTCCATTGCTCTCTGGGGTGTGTGTATCATTAAAACTTCCCTTACTGTGCCTCAATTTATCATGACTTAACAAGGCACTTAGCCTGGGGGAATAGTCAAAGATAGGTGAATTCCCGTCTGTATTAGCTTCATTCTCTGTTTCATTCATACCACAAAACTTACTCTTTTCTGATTTTACAATAGGATTATCTATCAAATCACTTGGAAAGTTTTGAATGTCTTTAGAATGACTACATTCATTTGCACAATCATTTGTTTCCACTTGACCTTGATTTTTACAGTTTTTAAGTGTGTTTTCAGATTCACTTCTAAGCATGCTAATGTCTGCAAGTTCAGTCTGCGTTACATATGATATGGGATTAGAAACACACACACTGGATGAACTGTTAACTTTAGGATCAATTGACATTGTATTTGCCAGTGTTTCTGACTGAGAAAATGCTCTACTGATAACATTGTTTCCCATTTCATGACATTCTTCATCTGTAGAACACTTCCTATTTTCAAGAATCTCTTCATGTTCAGGTTCTTCGCAATGACATTTATTGAAACTACTTGGTGTAGCTATACGTACATCCTTTTCTTTGCCTGAAGCATTATTAAGAAATATACCAGAGGAGCTTAAGACATCAAGACATTCTTTTATGGCTATGTCTCCATCAAATTCTGCATGAAAGCCTTCCAGTAGCATGCCAACAGCCTCATCTAAGTCTCCATCATACAGCAAAAGCCTTTGCCCAGTGTTTGCATCCATATAGCTATTTATCATTAAATAAGATAGAAATAATTTTTTAGTTTGTTCTGAGCTCTGAGTAGCAACAGGTTCTTCTCCATCAAAAACATCCTCTTCTTGTCTATAATCATGAACTGTGGAGGGTTGGAATTTACAAAAAGAGAGCCATCTTCTGGCATTTTTACAAGCTTCTAAATCTCCTAAATCTGGCATTTTATCAGGCAGTATTACATTTTTTAAAATTGCTGCTGTGTTATTGTCTATAATCCCTAGCTGTTTAGCAGCATCTAAACCAATGACTTGAGAACTTTCTGGAATATAAAGAGCAGCTATTTTCTGCCTGCCATTCAGGATTTTGTAGGCCAATTCATTTGTAATCAACTCTTGCTGCAAGGAAGAAGATGTGGGAAATATTTCACCAGAATGGGGCCAAATGAGTCCAACATAGCCTCTCTGAGCTTCCAGTACCAGAAGAGCACTGCTGGAAGTTATTAAATCACACTGGACTGCTTCATCCACAGTTAAACGCTTGGCAGGGTTTGACTGGATAATTCCACCAGTTTGAACCTGGTATGTGAGAATACTGCTGGCAGTGTCCCTGTCAATCACTCCTTCTCTGACAGCTTCTTCAACAGTCATTCTTTGGCCAGAGTCGGAATTGATCAGACCTCCAGAAAGAAGCTGTGCACTTAACAACCTAAACATGGTTTCACGGTCTATGAGACCTTCATGAGCCGCTCTTAAAATGCTTACGCTTCTTCCACATTTTAATGTTATTCTACCTCCTTCTTGTGGTCTCACAGGTAGAAGCCACATCCCCGTGTTTTCCTGTAAAATACTTCTTTGTACCATATCTATTAAAGAAATCTTCTCCGAGGTGCAGGGGTCAATAAGATCTTTGCACGTTTTTTGCCTTTCCAGGACTTTAGAAAATAATGCTGAGGAAACCAAGTTCTGTTGGAAAGCCTTCTGAAGGGTCAACTGTTCTCCTGTGGCTGGAATAACCAGAGAGCCTTTAGAAAGCAGTATCTCAAGAATTTTGATGGCCATGGATTCTGATATCATACTTTGAGCCAGAGCATCCAGTACTGGAATTGTGGTAGGTGATGCAACAGAAATAATCTCTTTAGCTTTATTTAGTTTTTTGAGTTGGCACAGAATTTGTTCATCAATAAGGCCATGACTTTTGGCATCTTCAAGGTCGAAGCATTTTCTCAATTCTGGTGAAATTAGACCAGAAATAATTAGCTGTGTCTCGAGTAACCTAATCCCTGTGTCATAGTCAATGAGGCCTCTTAGAACTGCTTGAAAGACTGAAAGGACTTCTCCAGTTGTCTGATCAATGGTGCCTGCAATCACTTTATCCAGCTGAAAGAAAAATGCAAAAATCTCAGGTCAGTCTGTTACACAAGGGTGGGCAGAATTTCATGCAACTTAGGTTTTTTAAAAAATAAATAATACATTTCAACATAAAAATCCTCTACTTACCAAGGCGCAGTAATGCTGTGAATGTTAGGCAGTTCAAATGCACAAGTGATCTATGTCAGTGATCTATTCAACAGCACAGGATGTGATAAAAGCTTTGAAAACAACATGCATCTGTGAATTGAAAACTTAATATTGTGTATATTGACAAGGTTAGTGAGGACACAAGAGAGTAGATGATGATAGTGAGAAAACAGAACACATATCTAGAAGGCAAACCATGCTTTCTGCATTTAGGTGAGATTAGAGTCTAGTGGAATGAAAGAGAGTATCAAACCCCATGCTATTGATGTTTACAGCATACAGACTTCTTCAAAAATAGTCAAAAACTAAGAAACTAGAAAAATTGTTACATACCCCACAAATGTGACAAATTATGTGGAAAGTATTCCCAAGAGTAATGGAATTAAATATAAAGATAACTTTTTGAATACTGAATATTATGTTGGGCATGTTGATATACACTGTCAAGTTTTCAAAGTTTAAGTACCAGCCAAATTCTAAATGATTTCTCCTATACTTTAAGAAGATGCTAGGGCATCCTCACTATAATGTATGGCCTTGTAGTACTCAAATAAGTCTCATGGACATCTCTGAAAATCAAGCAAACTCCATAACACATCAATGCCACCTTTAGAGATGACCCACGAGCTCTTTTATAACATATTATATAATAAAATACCTATTATACATACTAGAAGAATGGCTTTTAAAGAGAAGAGTTAGAAGAATGAATGATCCTTTTCTTTTACCATGCAAGG
Source organism: Cheracebus regulus (assembly GCA_963574635.1). Lineage (NCBI taxonomy): Eukaryota > Metazoa > Chordata > Mammalia > Primates > Pitheciidae > Cheracebus > Cheracebus regulus. The sequence goes on along the minus strand of CAUYQU010013283.1, from coordinate 87,822 downwards.
CAGAGATTAAGATGTCACAGAAACTGATGATCAGCATGTGTAAGACTGCATTTAATAAACAACACTGGCATCTCCAAACATTTAAATAAACTCAATCCATGTTTTAACTATGTACAAAATTCAAGGTCATTTCTTTATTATTGACATAGATTTCCACAGCCATGCAATCAAACTAAGCTTCTAGAAACAGTCTTATGTTTAAACAAATAATATTACCTTCTCCTCTACCTTTACATCTCCTGAGGTTTGTGATTCTTGTAGCTGTTTCAGAGATTCACTGAATAATAAATTATAACTTTCTTGAAGAATTTTCACCTGTTTTTCCAATTCATTTCTTTCTTCATCTGTCATTCTAAAATAACCAAAAGCAACAAAGAGTAATCCAAGTCCTCAAGAGATAAATATGACGTATTAGGTTCAGTAACTTTGTCACATGATCATAACATAAAATATAGCCTCACAAACATATTGCTCAGGTCTCAGTATGACTATATATGAAAATAAGAACGGCCTTAAAAATATCTAAGGATCCTTCCCTTGCCTGAGAAGAAGACTGAAGGAAAGGGTGTAAACTAATGTATTGACACTTATTTAACATACAAAGCTCCAAAATAGCAATTGCTGTTATCTGACAGAGGCAAAGATCCCACTGTCAATCCCAACATGGAAAAGGAACAATAAGGTACCACTTCTCAAGATGAAACTTGTTTAGACTAAAGCACAAATAAAGAGGAAATTTAAAAGGGGATTAATCTGATTTGCTAAGGTATACTATAAAGTCATTATGAAGTAATACTAAGGAGGATACCCAAAAAGGGTTTAAGGAAAGGGTGGATTCCATCCCTGAGTAAAGCACTTATTAAAATATATAAAGTGCTTTGTTGCAAAAAGTAGGGACAAAATAAGAGAAATCAGGCTGTCAGAGGTCTCAGCTAAGAAAATGAAGATGATACTTACACATATTTTCCAAAAGTAAGTCTCAGAGTACTACTTTGATTTAAGACTTGACATGGAGTCTGCACTATACCTCTCACTTGCTATTAATTCTTAACCTCTCTGAGCCTGTTTATCAGTAATGTATGGGAATAACAGGCACATTTCAAAGTTGTAATAAAGACTAAAAGTGACAAGTAATTACTAAGTTGATACTCTTTACATTACTACATTGAGTAAATTATGACTAGTTTGAGTCCCATTTTTAAAACTGCAATTAAAATTTACCACTTCTGTCTTGCTGAATGTTTTTAAGAGCACTTCCCCACTTAGGATAAAAGAGCTAATGACAACTAACATACTTGTCTCCATGTTTTGCCAAAAAAAGCTGCATAGTTTGAAGTGCTTCAGACAACTGTTCTTTCTTGGTTGATATTTCTTCACTGGAAATCTGTAAGGTAAAGAAAGAAGCCACATTCAAACTCTTCCTCCAAAAGGAGTAAACAACAGTATTTTTTTTTTTAATTAAGCAACCTTTAGTCAAGGCCAAAGTCTATTTCCTGAGTGACCCAAGTGAATAATCCATCAGTCATTAGCAGTCTATAGGTCTAGATGAGAATATTTTATTTAGAATGCATAAAGAAAGCTTCTCTATCCTTAATGCCATCATTTTCATGAGAAAATGATACATTATATGGTTCCTGCATCTGTCCTAGCCCCGCCATGGATAAAGGTGGCCTCCATCCGCAGGTGGGCACTCAGCACTGGCCCAGTGTCATCCTTGTGCACTGCAGTACTCAAAAAGACACATGAATGTGGGACACTGCTTCCAAAGGGCATCTTCCTTCTGCCAAGCTCCTAGATACAATGACCCTTTTTAAAAAATTAGGGTGAAAGTAGTAATCTATATGTATGCAGATGAAGAATAATTTCTTGCTGAGAGTGGTGGCTCATGTCTGTCATCCCAGCACTTTGGGAGGCCATGGAGGGCAGATTGCTTTGAGCTCAGGAGTTTGAGACCAGCCTGGGCAACAAGGCGAAATCTTGTCTCTACAAAAAATACAAAAATTATCTAAGCATTGGTGGCTCCTGCCTGTAGTCCCAGCTACTTGTAAGGCAAAGGCAGGGGAATTGCTTGAGCGCAGGAAGGAAAGGTTGCAGTTAGCTGAGACTGCACCACTGCACTCCCACATAAGGGACAGAGTAAGATCCTGCCTAAAAAAAAATTAACTATTAAAAAATAAATAATTTCTAATGCTAAAATCCACTTTCTAAAAGTCATCTGTGACTGTCATCTGTCAGAGAAATAAAATTGATCTGTTTGGGGAAAAGCAAGAGGTCTCAACACTTTCTCCTAATCCCTCAGTGCATCACTTCCAAGTCTCTTATTTCAGATATTGCCATTCTTTAAATGAGCAGAAAGAAGAGGAAATAATGAGCCATGAAGATATATTTTCTCCCATGAAGTATATTTAGAGTCTGTTTAAAGTTTACTTTTCATGGCTATAGATAATCATGAGGCTACATTGATTTTTGAAGGACACACTCCTATTAACTAAAATTTCCTTCAATAGAGACCATCAACTGTCCTTAGTTATAATTAACGCCATTATCTGCATTTAAAATGTATCTAGGGTACCAGGTCTAAATCTGCCTTAGTAATGTTTTAGAGAATTTAGAACTAAAGAATGCCTGCAAAATTTTTTTTTTAATTAGCCAGGTGTGGTGGCATGTGTCTGCAGTCCCAGCTACTTGGGAGACTGAGGCAGGACGATCACTTGAGCTCGGGAGCTTGCGGCTGCAGTGAGCTGCAATCATGCCACTGTACTCCAGCCTGAGTGACAGAGCAAGCCCAGTCCCTGTCTCAAATATAAAAAATGAAAATAAAACTACAGAATATAAAAATACCAAGGGTTTATAATCTATAGTTCTCAAAAGAAACTTATTCTCCCGAGGACTCTCTGTTAAGCTTTATGTCCCCATTTTGGTTGTCTATTTAATGAGGGCAGGGGGGAAGGAAAAGGATATTTTAAATGAAATATATATATTAAAATTACTTTGAAGCTTTTTGGTATAAAGCATCAAATACAAGTGCTTTCCCACATCTCATTTGCTCCACACTATATGATATACAGTATGTAAGACTATGAGTGAATACAACTTTATTTCAATTGAGCAGTATTTCAAGCATATACTCTGGTCTGTAAACTGCTCCAAGGAAGAACATCAAGTAAGAAACACTTGCCTCCTATCACATGCAAAATAAGTCAAGACATTGATGTTTTCCACTATTTAATCATGTCACCAATGTCTATTTCAATAGATGACAAGTGAGTACTGATGCACAGCTAGAAGTGGAAGCTAAATATAAGATTGGATGATAGCCCCCAAAATTTCCAAATGTCGGGCAAGAGTAGGAGGGTAGTGCAGGAAAGTATTCCTTGAGAAAAATGTTTCGTATCTTAGTGGAAGTTCATGTTTACAGCAGCAATCCCACTGCTATCACCAGTGGCAGCACTACTAAAATTTATACCTCAACTACCAACATCCTAAGAGCTTCAAGTGGTGCAGTCCAATAGATACCATAAACATCTTCCAAGCTGCAGCCATCCAACTAATGCTAAGCAGTTGGGATACAGAAGACAGCCCACAAGACTAAAGAATTCACTAGGATTAGAGATAGTATCTAGAATTTCCAGTGATTGACTGTAGACACTTCCTTATGAGATTAAAAAAAGACCCAGAAAGCACAACTAAAGTCAATAATCAAGAATGTTAATATCCTGATTTGTATTTTCATTGTTCTTGAAACTTTTTGTTTACATCTGTAAGAATAAGATGGCATGTTGTTATGACATGGAGTGCAAAACAGAATGCTCTGCTCTTCAGCTACTCATAAAAATAATCAGGAATCAGACCTAACTATTAGGAAAAGCAGTATACCATATTTGTTTCCTAAAAATAAGGACAATATATATTGTTCAGGCTTTGGAATTAAACAGCTTCTTCTGTCACAAACTAACTTTGATTTCTTGGGCAAGTTATTTCATCTTTCTGATCTGCATTATAGTGGCCTATAACAATGAGAAAATTAAGGTGAAGAATTAAACATTATGCTAGGTAAACTGTGTCAACTCAGTTAACATCCCTGTTGATATTATTATTAAACCAGGACTTCTGTGAATACCTTTTGCTTAGAGAAGGGAGGTTTTCCAGCCTTCTCTCCATCTTTCAATGTCTTGCTGATATTTGATACCCATTTTTGCAATTCTTTGGCTTTTTCAATATGCTCTTTCTTTTCTTCTTCCAGTGACTTCTGACAGTTGAGTGGTAAGAAAAATATACAACCCAGTAAATGACTTAGCTATGAAACTGACCTCTCCATAGCAAACAAGAATGTAAAAATGTTTTTCCATCACACACAGGTTACTAAAACATTTTATTCACTCACTTAACCGTATTTACCATGTCACATAGCAGATGCACCTCCAAAATATTTATGGTAGCAAAGAAAGCTATGGCATACACTCCTTAATGCATGGTCTACCCTCCCAGCTGTTCCATCAATGTCACAAATTTTAAATCTCAACTTTATTCATGAGGCACTAGAAGATCTTTGAATTGCTGCCTTTGCATTAGCATTACAATCATAATTGTCCAGACAGAAAGGCATCAGATAATAGAAGGCTGACAGAATAGAGAATGTCTACTATACACCTAAGGAAAATATACAGAATGAAGAAAAATCCTTCTCCTTCTCTAACACATAACATATTCATAACGTTAGCTTTCAAGTGCAAAGACTTAACTAGAAACGAGAGATTGTGGTAAACATTTTAATATGCAAAGAAGGTCACTATATACAGAAAAAGGCAAAACTTTTTCATTTTTTGAAGCAATCTGAAACACTGCAGCTTGAAGGAAGAGGGAAGGAATTTACACCTTTCTCTTTGATTCCACGATGCTTCATGATGTGCTCTTTCAGTGAGTGCATGTTAGCACTTAATAAATGGTAACTAACACCAGTTTAAATCTATTCAGTGGAGTTCTGAAGAAATGATGCTGTGAACTTGAAGTTCATCAAGTTTATCCCATATTCTATGTAAAAAAATTCTAGTGTGGCCAAGTTTCAAAAACCCATTCTCAAGGTTAAATGAAACCATTTGAAGGGCATTACATCATTTGTAATTTTCCATTTAAAACTTACTCTATTTTGAACACTCAGCAATTTGCGGCCCTCGAGAAATAGCATGTTACATAATTCACACACTGCCTATGTAGCCGATACCATCATACTCTGAAAAAGTGGCATGAACCAGCCAGCATCACCCCTTGCACAGTTGTTTAAACATGTCCTATTAGGAATTATAGTAGAGGCTAGAAATTCCTGTCATCAAGGGCTCAGATACTTCTAACAGTTTAAGTCCTGTGTGGAAATCAAAATCAGCTTTTTCTAAGGCTTCTTTGTAGGTCAACTTTCTTTTTGTCTGAGAACATATTATATTTCTGACATATGACTTTTGATCTTTGAGTTTTGTGGCAATGAGGACATCTATCATACCTACTTGGAGAGCCTCTTCTATCGACAACCGAGAGTGAATCTGTGGCTCTATCAACCCTCCTGTCAAGTACTGAAATTCCAAACATCGGATTCCCATTTCCTTATTTATAATATTTGCATTCACAGCTTCCACCACTGACATCGTTTTGTTAGTGATGGGATGACCAATCCCTGTGATTACTAATTCACACTGTCGCAGCTGCTGGGCAAACCCCTCATCAACCAGGCCTCTATGCAAAGCTTCAGCCACTCGGTACTTTTTGCCAGTAAGAGGATCAATTATGCCCCCTGTACTGACTTGGGCTTCAAGGCATCTGAGGGCAGTAATTCGATCAACCAAATTTCTACGGGAGGCTTTGAGAACAGAGATCCTTTCCCCACTAGCAGTCAGCCAATACCCTGCAATAGGACTGTGCAAATCTTTCTTGGGAACTAACCGGCTCAGCAAGGAATCAGCAAGTTCTGTAAGTGTGATGAGGCCTTCCTGATACTTTCTGACCAAGGCTTTGTCAATTGTTCCCTGCTCTATAGCCTCATTCATATTGAAGTGTAATCCCGTTTTAGTATCAGTCAGCATATGAGAAGAATGCCCATAGGATTCAAAAAACGTAGCTTCCTTCCACTGATATTGCTGACCTGAAAGTTCAAGATATATACTTTTCTCAATCAGGTTTCTCTGGAAAGCCTCATATGCAGTCAATTCTGCCCCTGTTTTAGTATCTACTATAGAAATTCTATGAGTTTTCTCGACATTGAGATTGGAAATGTTCCTCTCCCCAAATGGAAACAGAAAGCATTGGGACTCTACATCAAATACACACATTCGCAGTAATTCAGAGTAATACAGAGCTTGCTTGTTGTTGGGATTAGGGAAAACTCTTGTGTTGCTGGATGGCTCATGTAAAAACTGTAAAATGGCATTATTCAACAACCCATGCTGCAGAGCAATTTCTGGAGGAACACGAATGCCTCTCACAGGGTCAATGACACCCCCACTGGCAATCTGGGCTTCTAAGATATGTTTACCCTTTTGTCTGTCAAGCATTCTATTTTCCATAGCTTGAAACACCGACAGTGTCTTAGAAGAATATGAATATCCCACAGCTGCCTTCTCTGCCTCAAGAAGCCTAATTCTGAATTCGGGGTCAACAACTCCTTTAAGAATTGCATCTTCAACAGAATATGTCTGACCTGAAATGGGATCAATTATAAAGCCTGTTGCAGCCTGAGCTTCTAAAAATGCCAAAGCCATCATTTTGTCTATTATGATTCTCTTGGCCGCTGAGGCAAATGAAACCTTTTCTTTTGTAGATTCTAGGTAAAGCCCTGCAATTGAGGTGGCTTTCGTCAGAAACTTGTTAAGGGTTTTCTGAACTTCTTCAACCGTCTTAAGACCGAGCCGCAGCTGCTCAATTGTTCTCATGTCCAGAAGCTTAGCTTCCACCAACTGCCTGGCAGTTACAGTGTGCCTAAGCCCTTGGAATTTAAATTCATCATCCCTGACTGCACATGCATGATCACCATCAAAGTTCTGGAAGGTCTCTGGTTCTAAGCCCTTCTTAAGGAAATCCCCTTTCTTGAGTCCACCAGATGCTCTGCACCCTTCAAGCATCCATTCTTCAGCACTGGGAATTGGGTTCTTTTCTTGTTTTAATGTTGTGACTTCTGTATGCATATCATACTGCTTGTTCTTAGCTATCTGTAACAGGAATTTATAAAACGTTAAAAGTCACCTTAAAAACATTATGTCACTTTACCCATTCTCAATCCAAGCATAATTATTTGAATTACAAAGATGAGATTAGTGAAAAGAAAAAAAATTCAAACCAAGGAGGGTTTGGGAGTATTATAATATCATTTTCAGAGTCTGAATCATATCTTCGATGACAATAAAGGTATTAAAATTGTATCTTTAAAAAAGACTAAGACAAAATCTAGCCACAAAATATGTTAGAAGTTAAAGGTAACTGCTTGGTTCTTCTAGCATTTTTGATAGTTACATTTTTCAAAATATATCTCCACAGATATAACAGTGTATCTATTACATCTGTATGTTTAATCTCAAACATTCAAAGATTAAAGAGTGCTAATTTATAATAAAGATTCAAGTAAGTTTCCAGAAAAAGTACAGCATTATTTTCCTGTCAGAACTACAAAGAGCCAATCACATTCAAAATTTTTTTTAAAAAATTTAGTCTAGGAGAGAAAGGAAGCAAACGAGGAAACTTGACATTAGGTAGCTGATAAGGTCTCAGAACAGAGTATACCTCTAAGGGTGTCAAAAGCTTCACCAGTTCCATTTCACATGCGTTATCTTGATACCTCACAGGTGGTCTAGAATGGTTCAGGGCTTGGTCTCTTATCTTCTCAATTTCAGATAGTCTTGTAATAGGGTTCGTCTCATCAAAAGTTATCTGTAACTCAGTGCTTGTCTGAGAAAAGTACTCAGAGTAACACTGCTGGCTTTTCTCTTTCTCGAGTGGAGCCCCTAGTGGCCGGAATTGGACTTCCTTTGGTATCTGTTCAACCCGATGTTGCCACTTCTCTTCCAATGGCTGAGGTTCTTGAGTCCATCTCAACAGAGGGGATCTGGGTCTTGGGTGAAGGTGTCCAGTGTTTCTAGAGGACACCTCTCCAGAGTGTTGGGACTCCTTCACTGTCATCTCAAAATCTGGTTTGAAGGTACAGTCTTTGGCCGTGTTCTTTTTTTGAATTTCACATTGGAGCAACACTAACTGCTGTTCATGCTCTTTGATCTGCTGGTCCATTTTTTGCTTCAGGTTTTCAACTTCACACTTCTGGGCTAACAGCTCATCCTCCAGTTTCTGACATTTTTGGTAATGATTTGCTTCCACGTGCTGCCCTTGTTGCATTTGTTCACGATACTGCTGAAGCTGTCTTTCAAGTTCGTTAATGTTTGTTTCACAAAGCTTAGCATTTTCTTGAGCTCTGCAGTTTTCTTGTTGAAGAGACACAAAGTCAAGCTTAATGACTGAAATATCATTTTCAGTGACGACTTTGGACTCCATTAATTTTTCCATCTTCTTCCGAAACTCCTCTGCTGACTGTTTGAATTTAGCAGATTCTTCCTGAAAGAGAACCATCTTTCTGTGGGTCATCTGCTCCTCTATAGTCTTTAAGTGCAATTCGTCTTGTACTTTTTTCAACCTGTTATTTAACTCTTGCACCTGAGCTTGTTGTAGCTGAACTTTCTGCTCCCCACGTCGCTTCTCTTCCTTGGAAGCATTCAGCTCCGCATTCAGATTTCTAACTTCTTTCTCAGTATTCTGGATGATAATGTTCTGTTGGTCACACTTTTGCTTAAATTCACTTACTAAATTTTGACTTTTCGCCAGGTCTTCTTCTAGGCATTTAATTTTTCTTTGAAAATCCTGCTCTGTTTTTGTCTGTTTATGCAAGTGTTCATTTGTGCTGCGTAGCTGATCTTTAAAACCATCTGCCTGAATTTTCAGTGCTTCACATCTTTGCTGGATAGTTTGTTTCTCTAAAGCTATATTTTCTGATTCTGCCTGAATTCTCTGCATCATTAATTTGGTTTCATTATTCTGCCTAGTAAGCTCCTCTACTTTTTGTTTTAGCATCTCTGCACACTCATTACTTTTCTCCAATTCTTCATTAAGCCTTTGGATTTTATCATTATTTTCTTTTTCAGCTTTGATATTTTGAAGCAATTGCTCATGGCTTTTCTCAAATTGTTCCCTGAGATGATCTGATTTTCTCTGGCAGATTCGTAATCTTTCTAATTCCTTCTCATCCTTAAAAGAATGAATTTGAGAATTTAAATGCTGAATATTCTTCTCAGCCACAGCATGTGCCCTTGTGATTCTGTCTACTTCTCTTTGCAGTTTCCCTTTTTCATGATGAAGAGATTCTAATTCTAACTGATAACTGTGCTTTATTTTCTTGAGATCGTTAGCTTCCTGCATGGCTTCTTCAGCTTTACCTGTGGTTTGGTTCAACTGCCTACCAAGCTCTCTGAGTTGTTGAGAATACCCTTTCTCTGCCTGATCCTTCCTTTCCAACTCCAATTTAAGGCACCTGAGTGTATTATCTGTTTCATCTAGTTTATCTTTTAGCAAACGGGCCTTTTCCTCAGATGATGATTTTTCAAGCTGGAGGGCATTAAGTTCATATGTCAGCTCTCTCATGTCCTGTTCAGCCTTTCTATTGGCAGCTGTGAGTTCATCTACCTGCTGTTTGAGTTCTTCTGCTTTCTGTTTGTCATGATCTTGCTGAAGGCCTGTCACTGCCCTGCATGACGTAGCCTGTGTGACCCCACACACTGGCGATGCATTTTCTCTACATGAATACTGAATTTCAGTTATTTTTCTCCTTGCTTCCAATTCAATTCTCTGCTTTTCTTTCAACTGTTTCTCTGCTACCTGTTTTTGAAAAGCAAGGTCTTTTTCCATCTGCTTTACCAGCTTCAAGAGTTCTTCCTCATTGTCTCTCTTTCTTCTTAATTGTTCCGTTAATTTATTTTTTTGTTGCTCCAAATCATTAAGACTTAAATCTTTTCTTTTAAGGTGATCTTCCAGTGTTCTTCTGGTAAAGGTGTTTTCCTCCAGCTGATTCCGAAAATTCAGGAGATTCTGTTCCACGGCAGCTCTTTTGGCCTCAGCCTCTATGGTGAGCTGCTTCACCCGCTCCAGTTCCCTCTCGGCAGCTTCTTTCTCTCTCACAATGGTCTCAAGTTCCCTGCGGTACTGCTTGGCTTCACTTTCAGCCCTTATCTTCTGCAGAGAGATATCTTCTACATTTCTCTGCTGCCTTCTCAATTCATTTTCTGCAGCCTCCCTGACCTTCGGAAGTTCTTCCTCTACTCGGGACTTTTGTTTCTTCAGTTCAGCCAGCATTCTTTCCAGCTCACTTATCTTTCCTGTAAGTTTGCTATTCTCAAGCATTGTTGCCTTCTGACGCTGAAGCAGATCTGAATATGCCCCATGTTCGGAAATCTCCTTACACCTTTTCATCTACGAAAGATGTTTTGAAAGTGTCAAGCCCATTCTGTTCAAAATAGCTTACAAAGTATTGAATCAATGTTCATAAAAGTACTTACAAAACCAGATGAACCCAAATGCAGAACAAGCGCTATCACCACCACCAGCAGCACTGCCTTTTTCAGAGAGAAAGCTTCAGAAAGTCAGCAGGAGAGGACAAAAAATCCTTCACAGCAGGTTTTCTGAAGAATCTCTATTTGTCCCTCAGGAATAATTTTATTTTAAAAATTAACTAGCTTAAAATTTTATAGCAAGAAGAGACCATACAACAGAAGAGGAAAGGGAGATACAAGGAGGTTAGATATTTATCAACTCACATTGGGGGAGGGAAAAGTGGGAAATAAAACTCTCAAAACAGTGCCCTTTCCTCTCTTGCACACAACACAATCCTAAGAGGTAGGAAGAAAACCTAGCACATGGGAACCAAACGATGCTAAAGAATTTCATTTTCTAGCCTGATAGAAATTAAAAATAAAACTTAGATTCTCATGTCTTACAGTTAAAAAAGCAAAGCACAGAACTTTAGAACAAAGAAACAAGTTAGGAAATAACATGGGGAAGAAGGAAAATTATTTAAAAACTTGAAATTTCTAAAGTCAGATCCTTTACTTTTTATACTTGCCATATTATGACAATTACAATAACCAGAATTGCTAATGCAAAGGCAGCTACAGTCCTGATGGCTCTGGAAAAGATGTGCTTCATATACTCACAGATTTTGTTGCTGTTGTTAATGACATGCCTCATATGAATCCACTGTGACAAGTACCTTTAGATACGCCACAAATATAAAGATATTTGTTAAATATAATAGCTTTTAAATATATAGTTAGGGATTTAGCTCCAAGGTATAGAAAAAACTGTAACAAAAACTTTTTATTCTACTAGTGACAGAATCAATGTCAGCTGGGAGGAGTACACTTTATATTGATCATAGAACTGCATGTTCAGGATTAGTTTATAATTACAATTTAATTTCTCTTTATTAATACTCTAATGCTGTTAGTTTTGTATCATCAACTCAAGATCACCAAATTAAAATAATGTAAAGAGGAATAAAGAAATTATTTTAGACAGATTTGTTTTCACTGAGAAGCTTTGGTGAATTTCAAGAATTTAATTTCTATTATAGACCATACATCTTATTTTGCTTCCTCTAATTTCTTGATCTCCAATAATTTTGATGAGAATTTCAGTTGTTTCCTTTGCTAACCTAAATAAGGTTTCTAATAATAATTCATATGGAAACAAATCTTATTTTGGTATCAGGGTCAACCCTGTGACACATCAGCATTTTATCTATTTAAATACTAAGTTTTCAATATTTCTTGAGGAGGTTATTTCTAAGAGAGTCTCAGTTCCTTATCAAACGTCCTCTGAAACTTAGCTATTGCTAAAAAATTCTGAGCCATTTATTTTTCTTGGTCATGCACGGATTTAAAAAAAATGAAAAATTCCCTCAGGAAAAAAATATGTTGTTGAACCCTCAGTGTTTTAATTAGAGTCAATGTAGTGATTTGTTAAGAATCTCATGTTGTCTGGATAACTCCTGAGTTTTCTAGCAAATGTGAGAAAAATTACTAGAAATAATTTAGTCCGATTTGCTTTCTTGTGGATCTCAAAGTTATTTACATAAAAATAACTTCCTTAAGTTTTCTCTAAATCTTCCTCAATCTTGCCCTTTAATCATGGTAATTAATATTTAGCATGTTTTGTTCTCAGCACAGATTAAAGAATCTCTCTCTCATATCTAATATCTATTACAGATATTCAACTAACATTTCTTTTAACTAAATCAGTATTACTTCTGAAATTAACTTGCATCCATCTTTGATTTTATGTTTATTACGGAAAATTCTGCTTTTAGACCAAGGCTTCTCACATGGGTCTTCAAAACTCCGTTTCAGAAACCCCACTCTTTTGAGTCTAAAAATCGAGCTATGTATCTTTTACATGACATTCCATTAATGTAATCTTAAGTGGCAGGTTTTTTTTTTTTTTTTACCTATTTTAAATTATAGTCTTTGCATGTCCTTCCATAACTGTATTTTCTGGTTTCAGTTAAATATAAATCTTTGACATTTGAAAGGATTACAATAATAACTTGTATACAATTTAAGAATTCTGAAATAGTTTTTGTTTTTATCAGTTGCTAGTATTCTACCTCATCATATACATTGAGTAAGTGGCCCATATATGTATAATCAGATATGTACTATAAAAACTTAAATTATTTTATTTTATATTTGTACTGCATATACAATTTAAAAGATCTGCATATCATTTAAAATGGAATAAAATTCTCAAAAACTAAAAAGATAAGAAAATTATGGATGTGCTTTCATAGATGAGAGATGCATGCAGTTAAGATAGTCACAAGTATTCTGGTTCTCCTTCTAAGCACAAAGGAAGATGGTTATAAAGTCTTGCAATTAGCTATGTTAGTGATTTAGTTGGAGAAAACTGTTAACTCTGAGCAGACTAAAATAGTTTTAAAAAGTAGTCACATTTTTAGGAAACTGAGAAAGTAACATCCTATAGATATTTACTACTGTTTCAGTTCTCATGTGAACAGTTACATTAAGCATAATCACCTTCAGAATTTCAACAACAGTCCAATTTAAAATGGCTAATGTCCCACCATATATTCATTTTAACATTCATTCTACTATTTTTGCCTGTTCTAGGGAATAGAAAGTATATCAAGATAATAAAGCATAGCATATTCCCTTTTAGATCAGATACAAGAGCCTCTGGTGACCACTGACTTTTATAAATAACTCCTCACTCTTTCTATTTCTGAATGTAATTTTTAAGTGAAGAATCAAAGCTGCAGAAGTTCTCAAAATCAGAATGGCATTTAAATAGTCTTTAAATGTCATATGCTATGTCTTTTTTGCAAAAACAGAAAAAAACCCCAAAACTCTAAAATTCTTAAAAAGTATCATCATTTTGTAAAAACATCTACTACCTTTAGCATCTTTACATTATGCATAATAATTTTAACTTCCTGAGATACAAATTAATTTAAAATGCATAAAACAAGTATGTTCATGTGGTATTCCTGTAGACATCATAACAGCAATAACTACACCTCAAAGATGTATACTTCTCAGTTGTAAGAAAGCTGAAAAAAATTCTGCCAAATTGCCAAAATTTCATAATTTATTTAGGACATTACTACCACAGTACAGTCCTGAAATGAAAATGTAAAGTCCTGAAGTGAATGACTTTTTATTTGAGTGAATGTTAAAGACAAACAAAAATCCTAGGCGTTCAGTCATTTTCATTGTAATTTTGTAATTCAATAAATATTTGTACATCTGCTACCAGCCACATAAATATATCATGAAACATGTTTTGCTTTCCCAAACTATAGTGTAGTTCCTGCTCATCTCTAGCGCCTTCATATTTAGCAGGCTGCTCACTGCTAATGATTACCTCTTCCTCTTCCAGCCTCTTCAATGAATCTCCAGCAAATTTAATATATTGTGTCATGAGAGTGACCAGGGCAGTATACCGAGTCCTTAGGTCCATGAACTGCAAGTAAGGAAAAAACAATAAAAGCATTACCTCCAGTTACTCTTACTAAGTTCAATGAACTTTGAATAATAATTACAATATTAACTAGGCTTTCAGACAGCAAAGCACACAAGTCCCCATAATAAATGATAGGAATGAGCTTATTACTACTGTGAAAATCACAGTAAATGATAAATCTCTTTTACATTTCACCATCAAGTACATTTATCTCTATAGCTAATAATTAATCTTGAATAAAAAGTTTTAAAGAGTTTTTAAAAACCCTTAATAGAATGCATTGCTCTGGGTATAGACTTTCTGTTCGGGATGATGAAAAGGTTCCGCAAAAAAACAGTTGTGCCAGTTACACAATATTGTGATATACTGCGATGCCATTAAACTGTATATTTAAAATTGTTAAAATGGCTAAGTTTTATACTATGTATGTTTTACGACAATAAGAAATAAAATTTAAAAAGAAAGTGTTCTTTCTTTTATGCCCCTTCCCCTTTTCCTCTCATACTTTTATTACCTCTTGAATAATGAGATCTGCTGAACTCTGCATTCTTCGGCGTTTCACTGGAGATTTTTGTTGTGAATCTACCATAGCCCGGTAGGTCATTGTTTGTAATTCATAGTCCTGCATAAAGGAGTCAATAAGATAAAAAATGAATCCAAGCAAAGCACTAGAGTTTCATTCTATAATAATTTAACACAGATAATTAGAACCTACATTCACTAAATTAACTTTAGCGATTTAACACAGATAATTAGAACCTAGATTCACTAAATTAAGTTTAAGTAAAGAAAACAGTCATGTGTCACATGAGAACATTTCAGTCAAGGACAGACCATATATATGATGGTAGCTCCATTAAATTACAATGGAGCTGAAAAATACCTATCGCCTAGTGATTTGATAGCATAATACAACACTCAGGTGTTCGTGGTGATGCTGGTATAAAGAAACCTACTATACTGCCAGTAATACAAAACTATAGCACATACAATTATGTTCAGTACATGATACTTGATAATGATAATAAATGACTATGTTACTGGTTTAATTATTTACCACACTATACTTTTCATTGTTATTTTAGAGAGTACTACTTATTAAAAAAAAAAAAGGTAACTGTAAAACAGTTTCAGACAGGTCCTTCAGAAGTATTCCAGAAGAAGGCATTGTTATCACAGGAGAAGACAGCTCCATGCATGTGATTGCTCCTGAAGATCTTCCCGTGGGATTTGGAGGTTTAAGACAGTGATATTGATGATCCTGACTCTACAGAGGCCTAAGCTAATGTGCATGTTTGTGTCTTAGACTTTTACAAAGATGTTTAAAAAGTAAAAAAACAAAAATTAAAAATAGAAAAAAGGTTACAGATTACAGCGATAAAGAAAGAAAATACTTTGTTGTATGGCTGTACAATGTGTTTGTGTTTTAAGCTAAGTGCTATGGCAAGAGTCAAAAAGTTAAAAAAAATGTACAAGTTTATAATGTAAAAAAGTTACAGTAAGTTAATGTTATTATTGATGACATTTTTTTACAAATTAGTCTAGCCTAAGTGCAAAGGGTTTATAAAGTCTACAGAGGTGTACAGTAATGTCCTAGGCCTTTCCCTTCACTCACAACTCACTCACTAACACCCAGAGCAACTTCCGGTCCTGCAAGCTCCATTCATTGTAGGTGCTCTATACAAGTGCACCATTTTTTATATTTTATTCCCTATTGTTATTGTACCTTTTCTATGTTTAGATATACAAATAGATAGCATTATGTTACAGCTGCCTACACTATTCAGTACAGTAACATACTATAGAGGTTTACAGTCTAGGAGCAGAGGCTGTACCATATAGCCTAAGTATGTAGAAAGCTGTAACATCTAAGTTTACGTAAGTACATGTTCACACAATGAAAAAAATCACCTAACAATGCATTTCTTGGAACATATACCCTTTGTTAAGCAACATATGACTGTATTGCAAAATTACATTTTTAGGAATCTATCCAATCCTGGAGATACTTCCAAGGTGGGGACAAAATCAGAAACAGGTAGGGTGGTCAGGTAATTTCCCAAGTCTGTTTGGAAGCTCATGAAAATATATGTAACAATAGTGTAGCCCTATGCAGCCCCCCTTTGCTCCACTAAGCAATGGAACTATGGATCTGGAAGGCTAAAACTGAGAAGCTGTCAATGATAACTTGAAAAGCATGAAAAATGTCCCCTAAGTGAGAAAGTTGTAAGTTCTCCCATGGAATGCCCTAACAATGTTAAAAAAAGAACGTGAGAAAAGTAATGAGAAACCAACTACATGTATTCTGGTGGCTTGGTGGCTGGGGGGTGGCGTGAGGTGCACATACATGTGAGACATAAGGCATATGAATCAGGGGGCTGTCATGTGACTGATTTCACAAAGAATTATTAAATAAGTATCCAGAAAGTTCAAATGAAGATTCTTTTTACTTTTTAACACTGAGTGAAATGACTTGCATGGCTTTAAAAGTATACTGTAGAATCACATACCTGAATATTAAATTTTCCTAAAGTTAATGAATCTTCCTACCTTCACTGTAGCTGAGTACTGTTCTGCATATTTTTGACACTCATCCATTTTGCTCTGTTTCATTTCTATTTCAGACACCAGCATCTATAAATATACAAAGTTTAGAAGAAAAATTATAAGGAATTCAGCTATTCTACTACATAAGATGCTCAGGAACTAAGACATATCTACTACACCACTTCACAGTATAGCTCTTTAGCCCTTTGCACTCAATATGCAAATTGCCTTATGGATAAATTACAAACTTTCAGATTTAGCCACAGAAGTGACACACGTGTGGCTTTTCAAAGCAGAAACTACTGAACTCCTGAGGAATTTAGTAGTTTCTAAATTCCCCCATCATGTGGCTTTCAAAGTAGAAACTACTAAACTCCTGAGGAATTATCCAAACGCAGACTTGATACCCTTGGCCACCACCTATTCCTGAAAACAGAGCCAGAAATGACTGGCTACTAAAGATAGAACAAAAATCTCAAAGCCTTCAACTTTGTGTCAAATGTGGTATTTAATTTTCCATTGCTAACCATTTTTATTTACTTAGGAACCCAGAAAACTATTGCGGTCAGCAAAGTATCAAAGAGATATCTATACTTATGATTAAATACATTATCATTAGGAATTTGAAAACTACCCCAACACTCCACTTTCTGATTACTCATGCTTTCAAAAATTACTTCCGAGAAATAAAAATAAGTCATGTATGTAGGTTTGGGTTGCATGATTTTAATATTTATGATATATTTCCTCTAAAGAGTTGGTGACTTTTTCATTCAACATAGAAAAGGAAGATGAAGAAAATGACTGACCAAATGCAGACACAACCTCAGTAGAGGGAATTATTTTTACATACCTTCTGTTGATTCAACTGTGTGGCCAGGGTTTTACTATTTTCAGGCTGATTTTCCTGAATCTTTCTCTGAGTAGTTTCAACCTGCTGGATCCAATCATCTAAAGGGTGGTAAGTATCTCTGTAGTACTTCAGCGATTTGCCAATGCCCTCTAAGTCCCGTAACCTAAGAGAATAGTAACAGAATAGTCACAGTGTCCAACAATATCCATCAGGAGGGTGGAAGATGTAGACAATGGAGAGACAGAATAACTGGACAACAATGCACTAAGCACAAGAGGGGTATGTATACAGAACTCAAGGCTGCAGCACCCTGAGGCACACCTCCAAGGGCACTCCTTATTGGCTTTGGGTTGAACATAAATATTTTGCTCTTTGAGTTGTGCAATTTAGTGACAGTGATTACTCTAGAGACAAGCCCAAGAGGCTAAAGCTAAAAAGTAAGAAAAGTAGAAACTTAACCATAATTATTATCAATTACAGTGTCTTGAATAGCTAAGGCTTGCATCAAATGGCAGTTCAGTTTTCATATAACAAGAAGGTAGTCCAATGAATGGTTCAACTTGGTCTCAGAGAATATTTTCTAGGAGCTGTGATTAAATACCTGTCTCTATGACTTTAAAAACCACCACATTAAACCTATGTATCATATTTGTTACAGAGATAATACATATTTGAACATAACTTTACTTTTCAAGAATGGCACTGTAGCAAAACAAGCATTTTATTTGCATTAATATAAGCATGAAAATGAGTAAGAAAGGACATGAATTCATTTAAGATGAACCCTAAAACCTTTTTTAATTCAGTCACTGAGCAAATGATTTTGACATTCTTGTATCTTCAATTAAAATAAACATCAGGGCATTTCCATTTATTTGCATTTCTTAGGTCCAGTATAGATGCTACACATAGCCCCATCACATGCATGCTTCATGCTTTTACTAAGTCATGGTTATTTGAATATTATAAGCTGGTAATAATTAAAGAACTACATTGTTTTTTTCCTTCAGAAAAGGCAAGCAGATTAACTATATAAATGCTAGAATACATGAAGAGTAACAGAGTTGAAAAATGCTTACATTGAAATTAAATGTCTAACTAAAGTCCTCCAAGTAAGAAAGAAATACAGCCAAGTAGAGGTATTGTAATTAACAAATTAACTATGGAAGTAAAAAAATATAGCCTCATATATTTAGATTTTACTCATTTACCATACACAGGCATTAAATCTGTGCTAAAAATGGACAAAAAAGGATACTAACCTGTTGTCAATCTGCACATGAACATTTTGCCACCTTTCAACTAACTGATCTGCTTTTTCTTTGTGCCAGTCAAAATCAAGGTCTCGTTCTTTATATGTTTTAAACATTTCATCACTGATGGCTTTAGCTTTCTGCAACTCATCCTCTAATGCATGGAATACCTGTCTCTTTTCGTCTACTTCAGATCTCCATTGCTAAAATATATTAATTGGTAAAAGTTATAAAAAAAAGTTAACCTCAATGGATAAATACATTATTTAGCTAATTTCACAATTTATTTACAAATGACAGGTAGAAAATAAGATAAAGAATGTCCTTCATATACAAAATGTTATATTAATTCAAACCTTAAGAAATTATCAATATTTGTACTCTGATTTTTTAATAACAGTTTTATAAAGTTCAACCTAATACCATTTACACATCAGCAAAATAAAATATATTCCATAAGCAAGTTTGCTACCTCCATTAGTAAGTCTTTTGCATTGTTTATTTTTAAATGCCTACTAATTATTTTGTTAAAAAGGAATACATACATTAAAAATCACTGTGATAACTTTTAATAACTGCTTTGCAATAGTTTTACCACTTGCTAAAGAAATAAATAGATGAGATGAACAAGTCTTTTTCCTTTCTTAAATTAATTTCTCTATTTAGTTCCTTGATATCTTAAAATAAATTCTTCTTCAGAAAGTCAATTACTAATAATTTAATTTTTAGCTTTGACTCCTCTTGCTACTAACATAAAGTGACTATCAAAAGCTATCGTCAAAATGGTTCAAACTTCAAATGAGAACTCTGCTCAAACTAAAATGACTGAACATACTTATTTAGAGTAAGCTGTGAGATCATAGAGACACAAATGGAATAAATCCATTCAAAAACCCAAGATATTTAACGCTTGATGTTTGGAGATCTGAGCTAAGTGCTACATAAATATTTGTAGAATATGATCTTTAAAAATAGCCAAAAGTGAGGCTCATACCTTTAAAGTACTTATTAGATTGTGAATATTATTCTTGTCAGCTATAACTGCTTCTTCTTCACACAGTTTAGTTTCATAGAGTTTTACAAGGGCTTCTGCAGCTTGAGTGTTTTTTAACACCAAGTTAACAGTTTTCAACCTTAAAAAGGAAATTAAACAATAGCCACCTATTGTTAAATGTTTATTTTTGGATAATGTAGTCCTGAAGCACCATTATGACAAATGACATAACATGTTCTTCACTTTGGAACACTGACACATTTACTATGAAATTAACATTTTTCTGGCTTTCTTCTTAATAGACAGCATGTACTCCAGTCCATCCCCTGACCCACAAATGCTATTTAGCAAAGGATTGCAAGATAAGATGGTTTCTGTCTAACCTTGTTTAAGTTTGAGATGAAAATCCATTGGCTACAACAGCTGAGCTACCCAAATTACATGCAAAATGTGAAAAGATCACACATTACTCACTAATCTCTGAGGCACACTGACTATCAACATAGAGAAGTGTCATCAATCCATAAAAATAATGTATTTCTTAAGACAATAAAATTAATATTTACACTAATAAAAATAAAATTTTTAAAAAATAGTACATAAAAGTAAGAGTTGTATGAAGTAATTTATATATTGAGATAGCAGTTACATACTTATCTATGTAAGTGGAAGACATAGAATAGACTTGGTTCATGTTCTGAAGGACCACATTAAGCTCAGATCGTAGGGTGGGAACTGATGAAGAGGCTGCTGCTTGACTGAAAAACTCCTCACACTTATTTGTGATTGTTCCCAAATCATCTTTAAGTCGTTCCAGCTCTTTCTTTAGTTTCTATAAAATGAAGAACAAACAAAGGTATCAGGCCATCACCTGAGATGAGCTGTTTTTCTTAAACCAGTTTAAAAACACATTTCACATTATGACCAATGACTTGGAAATCTAGATATTCTTTGCTTTTTATCAAAAAAATCTACATATTCCTTGCTTAAGCCATGGCATTCAAGTTTTAGAATCAATAATTCCCTTACTGTCCATCTCCTTAGCCTCAACATCTAACTTAGTACTTTTGCACATAGCAGGTGAATAACGACTTTTGTTACAAGTCCTTATATCCTTCATCGCAATGAAGGTGAGCATGTACATATTCTCATATTTACCTGGGTGAGAGTGTCCATATTCCCATGTTTACCTGAGGCAGAGATAGACTGAATCCTAGTTTACAATCAGCAATAATTACATAATCAGACCTCACCAAGTAACCAGCGTGCAAAACTGAACATGTAAGAAGCCATAAGAGTTGATACATAAGGTCATTAAGAGTTAATTTCTTTTCCCATTCAATATATTTATAACTCTCACCTCCTGTTCTGTGATTCTGAATACACTTTCATGCAAATCATCTCTTTCCAGGGGAGTTCGAATCTGTCTTATCAGTCGATCTTCACAGTTCTCTAACCGAAGTCTGATGTTTCGAACTTCAGAGATGTAGAGATTATAAACTGATTCCTCTTGCTCCTCTGTGAAAATAAACATGTTTAGAAAATACCTTGTTTTCTATCCTTTAGAAGCTCCTGTTCATGGTTTTAATATAACAACTTTATAATTACAGCTAGTCAAGCAAATGGTTCCTGTTTTCAACACAAACCCATTCTAAGGATATAAATCTTAACATTTAAGAATTAATAAAAATTCCCAAATGCCAATTGAAGTACTAATTTCGGATTAAATGATGTCCAAAGTAATATAGTGCTATTTTACGTTCACAAAAATGTGAATTATATTAGCTGCAAATTAATTACAAAAATCTAATAAAAATCCTTAAAAGTAAAAAGTAGGTAAATAATACCTAATGTTTAAGTCTTTTTTTTATTTTTTTGAGATGGAGTCTCGCGCTATCACCAGGCTGGACTGCAGTAGGGTCATCTCGGCTCACTGCAACATCTGCTTCCCGAGTTCAAGTGATTCCCCTGCCTCAGTCTCCCGAGTACCTGGGACTACAGGCACGTACCACCATGCCAGTATTTTTATTGTATAAAAAATACAATTTTTTGTATTTTAGTAGAGACAGGGATTCACCATGCTGGCCAGGATGGTCTTGATTTCCTAACCTTGTGATCCCCTCACCTAGGCCTCCCAGTGCTGGGATTACAGGCATAAGCCACTGTGCCCTGTCTTAATGTTTAAGATTTTTAAAAAATAGAATATTACTAATAAAATTGTCTCTCATTAAAATCAAAAAAGTTCAGAATAAATTCTATATTTAACAAAAATTAACTAGGCAAAAACCTTTTGCTTTAACCCTTGTATAAAATCCAAGTTTGGTAAATGAGAAAATAATTTAATCTTTCCTGAAAGTGAAGGACCATCATTCTAAACATTACGTTGCAAAATACTGAAAATGTCAAAAAGTAAGAATTTGTTGTTTGCCGTACTAGATGGCTAGCCCCTGTTATTAATTTGTCATTTGGAAACAAATGAATACCTTCTTGCATCTTCCTACCTCAAACATGCTTTTACTGTTCCAACAATTGTGTCTACATATTATAGGCTGAGTGACACAATATACCCAAGACTGAGATTCCCATTGAGAGCAAAAAACAGACAGAACTAAACACCTATGGGGAAAAAAAGACAGGGATCCCCATGCTTTACCTCTTTCTGCAGATTTAAGAAGTTCTTGATAATACTGCTTACATACATTAACCTCCTTTTCCAGTTGTGTTATATCTGAGCCTGAAAAGATTTGGGATTCCTGGCTATCTTCCAGAAAATCTTCAAAACGAGACTGTAGATTACTCAGAACTTGCTGATGTTCACCAGGTAGCATTGTCTTTATCTAAAGAAGACCAAAGACCCATGTAATTAAGTGATTAATAGTTAGATTTGAATAGGATATACTTCAAATTGGTCGTATGGCATATGCCACTCTACACGAATAATCATAAATAGAAACATTTGAAATTAACCATCTTTTTCATTAACAATTTTAGGTTTTAGAGACAAAGAAAAACAAGTCTCCAAAACTCAATACATGAAATCAACTAAATCTGCAAGAAGTACATTCTGTCTCCCTATCTACCAGTAAACATTGAATGAAATCTATGATCTCCAGATTTCCTCAATTCTTAAAAAGTGCCTTATATACTGTGGGCATATAACAAATATCCATTGAATGAATGAATATTAGCATGGATTTGCTGGACTCCATCCTATTCTAAAGAAATACAAACTCCATCACACATATAAAAAGGTATGCATATTTTTGGACATACTGGGTTGACATATGGATTCATACTTACTGAAGCTACATTGCTAGCTCGAATTCTATCGATTTCATTGATGAGATAATGCCAGGATACTACACTCTTCATGTTTATGTGAGATTCATGCCAAAGAGTCAGGACATTCTGATACTGTTGCTCAATTCTGAAATATAAAAGAGAACTCAGATTAACCTTTTTACTCCCTCTGAAAACACACTGCAATTTTTCTTTTTATGTAAAATATCCCATGTTTAGTTGTTCTAGAGACTTCTGATCCTGTCGGGCCTTGACAAAATAGTAATTATTTCTTCAGCCTTCAGAGAACCCCCAAAACTAGCTCAGTGTTTTTAGCTAATAATATACAAACCTGTTGGCAAAGTCCACCGCTTCTTTGTTTGGTGGAGGAACGGTGAAGCACACAGATGGAACCATAGCCTCATTCCCAGTAGGACTAATGACCTTCCATTTAGCACGATGAGAGTTATTCGCCAAAACACATTCATCATCTTTGTAAATGGTTATCTGGTTTTAAATAAAGAGCAGAATAATTCAATGAGATCACTGTTAACTGTTTTCCATACTCAATCCTGGGATTTTTTTTGTTTGTTTATGAGGGGGGAAATCTTGATCACTAGTTAGCAATATGATCTCATTTATAAAGTATATGAATAATGACAGAAACTGGTCTGTTTCTAGGAGTTACAAGTACCTCTATTTGTCTGTAGTCACAGATAGCTTTGATCGGAATAGAAGTTTTGAGTGGACAGTCAGAATTCCTTGGCTTCAGTTGAATTATTGTTTTTGCTTTTCCCATCAGGCTTGCTACAGTGCTTTTGTACTGCAGAAGTTCTTCTTTCTCTTCCTAAGTAATAAATACAGTGAATTATAAGACGTAAAAGATTTGTACTCTCCATGCCTTCAGCACTTTACACAAGTGAAACTTCATCAGAAAAGTCTTCTCTGACTACCCAGTCTAAATTTTCAATCCTCCCCCCGACCCCTCTTGTAGCTCTCTTCCTTTCATTGGTTTGTTTGGTTTTCTTTTTCCTCTTTAGCATTTATGGTATCTAGCATACTATATAAATTTTACTTATCTATCCTGTTTATTGTCTAACTCCCTCTCTGGCATGTAAGCACCACAAGGATAGAGATTCTTGTCTGCTTTATTCACTGCTGTATCTCTAGAACCTAAAACAGTGCCCAAGATATATTAATAACTTAAAAAGTATTTGCGAAATGAATGACTAAACACACAGGTGCGCTCACACATGCACACACACACACAGAGATACACTCACAAATACAACACTATAAAAGCATCTTAAAATATCAAATCTATCACATAAAAAACACTTTTGTTGTGTTTGATACCAAAAGAAAACTAAAACGCAATTGTGCAAATGTGTAATTGAATTAGTGGGAACTAACAAGAGTGGCAATAAAATGCAAAGTTCTGCTCATATAAAACACTAATCGAATCCCTCATGCATCCTTATAAAATGCATAGGTTTTGTATTAGTACCATTGATTCCTGAACAAGGTCTTCCAGCTTGTGAATGCTGCTTGATCTATCACAGCTGTACTTCCGCTGAATGGCATCTTTTAGATTTCTTAAGTAATCAGTAGCTTCTTTGGCATCATTGAAAAACTAAGGAAAGATGAAACCTAGCAGTTAAAGTATGTTAAATACCAATAAAGCAAAAAGTAGTCATGCTCCAATACCAAGGTCCTATGTGTACCCCTCACAAGTGAGAACAGAATAAAAGCACAAAATAGCTTAATAGTCACATCCTTTCTTGGACGAAAGAATAATCCTTGAAGTTGGATGGTTATGAATGAACACTAAGTGTCCAAGCTTGTGTGTATATGATGGTTTGGCTCTATTTTATTTTGACTGAAGGTCTGTTTTAAATCAGGATTTAAACAGTATTTAAGTAGGAGTGAAATTCCAAGAATAGTTAAAAATTTCCATATTTTTAGAAGTTCAATGGTTATAGATGATTGATTCTCTGTTTGAAAGCAGTTCCATACAATTTAAGGTGAGATTTGGAAAAATTTTTTAAAAAAGAAATAAAAAGCTCCTAAATAAGAGACACATTTGTAGAATAGAATAAAGATTTTATGGTATCTTAAAGAGATTTTTAAAGGATTCCTGCATAACACAATACTTCAGTCTATCTTACAAGACATAAACTAACTCTTCCAGAATTGTTTTCTTTGCAGGCTGGAAGAATTAGTTGTATGTCTTGTAAGATAGATTGAAGTATTCTGTTATGCAGGAATCCTTTAAAAATCTCTTTAAGATACCGTAAAATCTTTATTCTATTCTATATATATAAAATAATGTGAGTTTCATAATTTATTGTTAGGATAACAATATGCATCTATATATGTGTGTGTGTGTGCACATATGCACATATGTAAGCACCACAAGGATAGAGATTCTTGTCTGCTTTATTCACTGCTGTATCTCTAGAACCTAAAACAGTACCCGGGATATATTAATAACTTTAAAAGTATTTGCGAAATGAATGACTAAACACACAATATGCATCTCTATATATGTGTGTATGCACATATATATATAAATTATGTGTGTACATAATTTATTGTTAGGATAACAATATGCATCTATATATGTATGTACACACACACATATATGTATATATACACACACATATATAGATGTATATTGTTATCCTAACAATAAGTTATGAAAAAGATACACACACACATATATAGATGCATATTGTTATCCTAACAATAAATTATGAAAAAGATTTCTGCAAGTTAGCCAAAATCACAATACTAACTATTGAAGTTATGATTCTACTTACATACCTCGAAATATGCTGTGTTCTCCTTTATGTGCTGCTCCACACATTGGCAGAGCTGTAAGATCCAGCTCCACTGCGTCTGCATTGCTGCTCGGTAGGCCTTAAAGATAAAACCAAGCTATCACAACAGACTGGAGAGAAATAAGGCACACATAACTTTTGATATTGATCCTTCTAAATGCTTATTCCACGATCTAAATAGATGACCAATTGTTTTAGCAGAATAAGATTTGAAAATCAGGGCAGTGGCTTAGCATGGTGGCTCACGCCCACAGTCCCAGCACTTTGGGAGGCCAAGGTAGGCAGATCACCTGACCAACCTGGACAACATGGTAAAACCCTGTCTCTACTAAAAATACAAAAATTAGCCAGGCATAGTGGCACATGCCTGAAATCCCAGCTACTAAGGAGGCCAAGGAGGAGAATCACTTGAACCTGGGAGGCAAAGGTTGCAGTGAGCCAAGATTGCACCATCGCACTCCAGCCTGGGCAAGAAGAGTGAAACTCCATCTCAAAAAAACAAAAACAAAAACAAAAACAAAAGGAAATCAGGGCAGGGACAGTAAAATTCACCTCTTATCTAAGACTTCTCACTTGTACAAAGTCAGTCCTAAAGTTTAAATATAAATCACTCCAGTTGATTTCTTTTCCATTTTAAACTTCTTGAAATTTCTTCTTAAAATATAAGGAAAAAATTAACTCTGGCTATGGGAGAAAATATTTAACAATTATAATAAATGCAAGCTATCCCTCCTATATACAAAACTAAGGCTTAGCTTTGCCACCAACTCTTACATCTGCTTTGTGGAATCCTCCAATATGTTTCTTTTCATGACACATTCATCTCTCCTTTCTCTGAATTTTTTATGGTGCTAGATCATAAAATATACCTTCTAACACAGAAATACATGGTTATATAGTTTTTTCTTTTCTTTTCTTTTCTTTTGCCGGGGAAAGTGGAAAGGAAATGTGTGTACTCCCAAATGAGTATAATTCTGGAATTATAATGATGATAACAGTAGCAATTTTTATTTTAAAAATGTGTTTCTTGAACTTTTAATTTAATACAGAGTGTATCTTTCATGAGGGTAAACAATATTGTAGAAAGGATATCTACTTCTTTAAGGAAACATGAAATACTCTTTTCTATTTAAGCTGCAATTCACTGATTCCCAGGAGAGGGCACTCCAGATGCTTTAATAACTATTTTAAGTAAGTCTGTCATTTTTCCTCCTTTTGGAAAAGCTCACTCCTGCTGAGCTATGCTTAGGCAGGCTTTCCGAATGGAATGTATGATGCAGCACTGAAAATATGGCAACATATCATGATCATATTCTACCTCAAGTTAAGTTACTTTCAGTAAACTGGCTATATAAGATGTATCCTAGTACGTCATTAGATTATTGGTTTCTTTTTTCATATAAAATATGAAACAGTGTTGATAATTAACTAAGTATTATCCATGTACTCAAACAAGACACTGGATAGGCCAATGGGACCACAAAGATGACTAAGGTTTCATTTTACTTCTAAAGACATTTTGCTTTAATTAAATTAAAATTTCTACATAAAAGTGATCAGAATGACATTCCCATTTTTCATTCCCATCAAAGTTCTTGGCCCATAATCATATTTCTCTCTCTAACCTAAGAAATACTCTATTTTTGGTTTATTAATGTACCCACAGCCCAGGCCCTCCATTATTCTACTTTTCTTTCCCTAGAGGTCCCCTACTCTTCTACGTTTTTAACATTCATATGTGACATTTCATGTAGCTGCAAAACCATATTTTATATAAAAGATGATCATACATAACATCCCCAGAACTTCCTGATGAGCCTAAATTGTATTAATCTTTCACATTATTATGATTTCAGTGAATCTATCAGATTCCTTTCCTCAACTGTGAGTCTGAAGGATGACAATTCTAAGGACAAGCATCATTTTTTTCCCCTCTGGCAAAATAATACAACTGACTGTCCATGTGTGATAATCCGTACTTTCTTATATAACACCCATGCTCAATTCAGAAAGTCACTAACTCTGTCTACTATATCATTAAAAACACTGTCCCAACTGCACAGGGAACCTGATAAATCCCATCTCAATTTTCCACTTCTGAATTTCAGATGTTCACTGCACATTATGAAGCTTTGTCAGGATGGATGCTGCCCCAATATACCTCACAAACCCAGAGCTTAAATAAAATGTTA
The DNA here is from genome assembly GCA_963574635.1 of Cheracebus regulus. NCBI lineage: Eukaryota > Metazoa > Chordata > Mammalia > Primates > Pitheciidae > Cheracebus > Cheracebus regulus. The sequence goes on along the minus strand of CAUYQU010013283.1, from coordinate 59,806 downwards.
AATTAAATTGTAACAGCCGGTATTATTTTTAGAACAAATAATGTACCAAAAATTATACTAAGCGATAAGAGTAAATTATTTCCTTCTTATCATCCTAACTCTATGGAGTAGACATAATTTCTTCCATTTTTGGTAAGAAAATGAGGCTTCGCAACACTACGCCACTTATGCAACGTTACATAAGTGACAATCAGAAACAAATAACATGACAATGCTTGTACAGAGAAGGTCCTTTATATTTATAGCAATACATCTTCTCAGCCACAGAGGCTGACAAGGCTACCTTTATTCTACGTGATGGGTGACATACTTAGAGCCAGAGAATGGAAGGCAATCAGTACAATTTGCCAGAAACATTATTTTTTAGCCAGGTTTTAAATAAAAGTTTGATGGCTTGTAATTTTCAACTTCTCAGCAATAAAAGAATCTGAAGGGAAATAATCATATCAATATTTAACCAACACCATTACACTTTCTGGCTTACCTCAATAGTTAACCGAGCTGGATGATTTTCTAAAAGTAGCTGCTCTGCTATCTCCTGAACTGATTTAATATTTTCTTCCTTTTGATCAAGTTCTCTCATTAATTCCTTCAACAAAGAATTAAGAAGCATGTTAGAAAAATATATAAACCTAAAATGCAACCTTAGTGTGCAAGTAAAAAGGGTATCACACTTACAGCATGATAATCTTTTTTGCGAGCTATGTTGGTGTTTCTCTCACTCCAGTCATAAGCAACTTCCTCCTCTTCTTTTTCATTCAACCAAATAAGTTCATTAGTCGCACGACTTACAAAGTTATGGAGTGTATCAAGGTGCCGTTCTTGATTCCTGGATGTATTCTTTAGTAAGGAAAATCATCGTAAGAATCATGTTTTTCCCAAATATAGATAAGGGAAACAGAAGATTAAAAAAAAAACAAACTTACCAAGAGTTTTGCATACTGACTCTCTAATCTGTGCAACTTTTCTGCATAAGTTAGTTTAAGAGGTGCTGTCATTTGAATCTATAATACGAGATTAAAAAGACACTCCAGTTAGGAATCTGAAGGAATTCTGACTCACTCTTGATATATCTATTATTGATTTACAGGGTCTTTATGTAAGAAGCAAAACAAAAGTAAACTAAAACAAAATATATACAAATTTTAAATTAAAATACCTCACTGATTTTAGCTTCTTTGAGGCTAGATTCAAATTCTTCAATAGCTCTGTGAACATTTTTATGATTTTCTAAATGGCTTTCAACACTTGGCAAATCTGAGCCCCATTCAGTGCGGTCCAGTTGTACCTTCAAACAGTAAAATACTAAGTTTAAAAAAGAAATCGATAACAATAAAGACTGAAACACTCAGATAAAGTAAACATTTTGTACCTGCATCTCATCAACCCAATTCAAAAGATCCTGAACAAACTTCATGTTGATTTCCTCTTCTGTTAAATTTTGATCCAGCAAAGAAGACTTTAGAAGGGGTTTTCGGATCTGCATCAACTTCAGAGTTTGCAATGAATTTGGCTCTACTCCTGAACTGAAATTTGGAACTAATCCTGATGGGAAACCAGGTGTATAAGCTGGAGTGACAGATGGAGTCAGGCGGGAAGTCATCCCTGACGACAGGCCAGAAGTTATACTAGAAGAGGTTAAGGAAGGTGTTAAACTCTGGGTCAGCCCTGAGCTCAGACTAGGGTGTAAGGTCTGTGCAAATCCTGAGTTTAAACTTTGAGTAATTCCTGATATCATGAGCTTCGTCTGTTCTGTTGTCAGCATGCGTCCTTTGCTGTACACAGAAGAGCATTCATTCCTTAGAGCCATAATTTCATCACGTAGTTTTGCAACCCTGAAAAGAAAATCCAAAGGGATAAGGTACAATATAAAAGGCACCTGTCAAAAAGAGTGAACTCTAATGTAAATTACAGGCTTTAGTTAATAATGATGTATCAATACTGGCTTACCAGTTTTAGCAAATGTGCCACACTAATGCAAGATGTTAGTAATAGGGGAAGAGAGAGGTATAAGGGGGTATATGAGAACTCTATTTTTCACTCAGTTTTTCAGTATGCCTAAACTGCTCAAAAATATAAAGAAGAAAAACAAGGAGGTCATTATAACCACATGGGTAAAATTCTGCAACATGATTTTTTTCAATGAGAATTGTACTATGAGGACTTTCAATCTTATTTGTCTTTCTAACTACATTTATAATGAATACAACTACTATAGCATAATATGATCGTTCTCCTGCTATTTGGCATTAGGATAGTTCTAAATTTTTGTTATTATAAAATATTTACGAAATGAACGTAAAGCTTTTTTCTACATTTATGTATATAATTTTCATATTTAGAATTACTATAGGTTTCTAAAAGTGCAATTACTGAGTCAAAAATTTAAAATGTTTTGAATTTATATATTTACACACAGAGAGAGAGGGAGAGAGAGAGAGAAACTATGCCTGAAATATTCCATATCTACTCCCAAATACACACTTCACAGTGATAAAGGTTTTTATACACACAGTTTCTTAAAAGATTTTGTTATTAACATTTTCATAATAGGATAAACGGAAAACTAAAAAACTGAATTAAAAATGACACTTTTTGGCTGGGCATGGTGGCTCACGCCTATAACCCCAGCATTTTGGGAGGCTGAGGAAAGTGGATTACTTAAGGTCAGGAGTACAAGACCAGCCTGGCAAACACAGCAAAACCCCGTCTCCACTAAAAATACAAAAAATTAGCCAGACATGGTGGTGGGTACCTGTAATCCCAGCTACTAGGGAGGCTGAGACATGAGAATTGCCTGAACCCAGGAAGCGGAGGTTGCAGTGAGCCAAGATCACGCCATTGCACTCCAGCCTGGGTGACAGAGCAAGACTCCATCTAAAAAAAAAAAAAAAAAAGACACTTTTCTTATATTTTTTTATCTTTCAAACAACTTATGAATACTTTAAATATATGTAAATGATGTATGTAACATACATACATTTATCGTATTCATTTTAACAAGTTAGAGCCTGCAGCAGTATTATATGTACCATAAAATATTTTTTCTGTTGCTAATCTTTAATCTTTAAAAAACAAATACCTACTTAAAACACCAAAATATTTAAGAACGTGACACGTATTTTCAACTAAAAAATAGCTAAGAAATAGATTTCATAAAATTTTCATACTCCATATTTCAAATGCCATGAAACAGTTATACAAAAAAAGGACAAAGAAAAAGTAGCACTCTTACCTCTGTACCAATTGATCTGCCTGGTAGTATTTTCCATCAATAAGAATCTGTACATCAATTACATGCTGGCGTAAAAGGTTCTCACATTCAAGTATATACCCAGCAATTTCTGCTTCATTCTGAAACTGCACTCCTGATTCTAATCTCTTAGAATCCTGTATTTTAAAAGAACTCAGTATTAATTCTCTGAAACAAGTTTCAAGATGACCTCAATCATAAAACTTCAAATATTGGAACATAAGCCTACTTGGGCTTTCTTTAGTTTTCCTTGTTGGCTCAAAAATATGTTTTTCCCTGCTTGTTGCCTCTCACGAGAGCAAATACCAATCACAATCTTCAGCAAACTTTAAGTTTCAGAGGAGAATACATACGAAGAATCAACCAAACATTACGCAAAAGTTTTAGTTCATCCAAATGCACAGTGACTCCTCTACTACAACCCCAGTGGCTCCTAGAATTAACTTACAGACTGAAGAGCATTTCGAGCAAGTATTAGTTTGTCTTCACAGATGACACTGTCCCTCTGAACTCGGTTGGCAATCTGTTGCAACATTTCCAACCTAAAAGGTGAGATGAAATAAAATAAAACTTTCCCTTTGAAGTCAAAGAGCTCACCATTTCTGACAAATGCTTCCCATCAAAAAGTAAAACACAATCCCACACCAATGATTCAATACCTGTGTCCATCAAAGGACTCATTGCCGAAGCTAATGCAAGAGCTGATCAGTGTTGGGCCACAATGAACCGAGAGAAGATTTTCATTCGAATCAAGACTGGTTCGAGTGCTGGTAGTGTTACTAAACACAGAATCACTGCTACGGTAACTATAACTACTACTGTGCATTTTTATTCCTGAAGCAATGTTCTTCCTTTGACCATTCAAAGCAGACTAAAAGGTAGAAGGTCTGGAAAAAGCTCTACTTCTAACGGTGAAAAGTGGCAGCTGAATATTACAGTTTTTAATGGCTCCTTAAATATGCTTCAACATGCATATGCAACACACAGCAAATAATAGGCTGATAACTATTCAAAAGAATCTCGCCTAAAGCCATTCATTTGCTAGCTGAGGTTTGCCTTTTGTATCCTGTATTAAAACCCTACAAGTATGAACAAAGCAGGCAGATTGGGCGTCACTGGAAAGGATATGCCAAATATTTGCACTAAGAGTCATCCAATTGCAACCAACTAAAAAACAACTCAGATGCCTCACAGAAGCCCAGGACAACTAGTAAAGATTATTCTGGCAATAGCAATCGTTAGCTAAAAGAAAGCAAATATTCCATCATAGCCTGACTTCTGCAAAAGACCAGGTCTGTGCTGAATAACGTAAGGAAGTCAAACAGCTAGAAATTATGAAGTACCTAAAAACAAATGAATTTGATGAGAAGCAAAGTACACTTCCATTTTAACCACCATGTCATTTGTTTATTAGGTTAATGTAACTGAAAAGTATCCATTTACCTTTCTTTATATGACATGCTCCCACTAATGTTATTTCTAAACCTACTATAAAGCACCAAGTAGAATACTGATGCAATGCTTACAAATTTAATTTGTCTGGGCTTGTTTTTCCATTCTATAGGATATTACATGGCATAAGAACACTGACTTTCTTTCCCATTTGTTTTTCACACACTCCAGTGCCACATAGCTATTATTTGCAATACACAATCCCAAAAACTGTGCATGAAGAAACAAGAAGGCATATATCCAACCAGGCTCCTACATATTTTCCTAACTCCAATACTACTGTTACATCTCCACTCTTTTCAGGGGTCAAGAAAGGGGAAATTTGAGAGTGCCACATCAAATATAGTGAGTGAACAGAAGAGCTCAAAACAATAAGAGTGGCACCTAGCCTTTATTAAGTAATTATTATGCACAGGAAATTAATCATTTTAGATATATATCTCATACTTATAACCACCCAGTGTGGTAGGTACTATCACCTCCTGTTTACAAATGAGGAAACTGAGGTTTAGACAGTTAAAGAACTTGTCTAAGATCATACAACTTGCAAGCTGAGCTAATTAATTTAAAACTGAGTGGCTTCTGGGCCCCGAACTCTCAACCACTTTCCTTTATTAACATATCTTAAAATTCAGCTACTGTTGTAATGACTAAAAATCTATTCCGAACCTCTGGAATATTTTTCCATTATTTCAGATGATTAATATAGTATCCTATTTCAATCACCCAGAATTACTTCTTCCATAAAAGCTGTATCCTGTATGTTTCTGGCTTGTTTTGGTTTTAATAATCCAGTTATGTAGACATATTATTCTACTTTAACATAAATGTAATCAGTAATTTAATAAAGGACTGACAGGTTAGACTTGCTCTCATATATTTATTTTATGCATTATTTCACAATGCTGAATGTTGAAGGTAATGTGTGAGGCACAGAGAACAAAACAATACTGAGCACCTCTACTGTGTGTCAGGCACTGTGTAAAGCATTGGCAACGCAAGGGACAGCAAAAACAGGAGTTTCTCTCCACATTCTTGTAGCTCCTAGCTGTGGAACAGGCAACCCTTAAGCAATCACAGATATAAATAGAAAAATACAACCAAGATAAGCACTATGAAGGAGCAATACACGTAAACATGAGAGTTCTAAGCAAGATATCTGAGCTAGCGTAGGAGACTGTGACAAGTTTCTTGAGAAAGTAATATTAGAGCTGAGATCTGAGAATGTTTAGGTGTAAAGCAGCCAGCAGGCTGCTCTGCAGAGAGCAAGGGGGCTGGAGAGGTGTGTTTGACCACACAGGCCTTACCCTGTGATATGGTTTGGCTGTGTCCCCACCCAAACCTCACCCTGAATTGTAATAATCTCCATGTGTCAAGGGCGGGGCCAGATGGAGATAACTGAATCATAGGGTCAGTTGCCCCCACACTGTTCTCATGGTAGTGAGTAAGTCTCACGAGATCTGATGGTTTTATAAACGGGAGTTCCCCTGTAAAAGCTCTCTAGCCTGCTGCCAGGTAAAATGTGATTTTGCTCCTCATTCACCTTCTGCCATGATAGTGAGGCCTCTCCAGCCATATGGAACTGTGACTCAATTAGACCTCTTTTCCTTTATAAATTATCCAGTCTTGGGTATGTCTTTATTAGCAGCGTGAGAATGGACTAACAAACCTAAGATCTAGGTTCTACAGACCTCATGGCTAATGAAGAACACAAATTGTAATTCCCAGGTACCAGGTTAAGACTGTAATGAAGACAAAGTCATCCAACAGACATTTCCTGAAGACTGAATGGTACCTTTCTGGCCAACTGGGTGTAGTGAGAGATAAAATAACAAAGAGCTAGTGATGATTTCATGGAGTAAATGCACTTGTAGAAGTGTGGCAGAAAGGGAACCTGAATTAACATTTACTGAGTGTGATCTAGATGCCATCCAATCACCATTAAAATGGAGGCAAGTTAGACTTTGGTTTTCACTGCCTCATGGAAAGAGAACTATCACAAAAAATGTAACAAGAAATAAAATCAGTTCATTGTTGACCTACAAGCTTTCAGATCCAGGCCCTGGTGACTTAAGGCCAATGTGAGAAATTACAGGTAATTTTGGTTTTAAAACTGTAAAGCCTCATTAGATGAGATTTCACATACCAATCCAGCCAAGCAGGTCATTTATATACCTTACTTCAATGATTGACTATTTAAAACATCTTAGAAGAGTTTTTAGATGAGAAAATGGAGGATCAGAAAGATTAAGTGACTTATCCAAGGCCAAGTAAACAGAAGTTTAAGTTCTTTCACAAGAACATAGAGGCCCCTCTCCACTTGATATTCATGGTAGAAAACAGCTCTGGCCTACCTTTCTACTTCCGGACGAAGTGCCTTCTCCCTCTCAAGCATGGCAATAATGAGTTTCCCCCATTCTTTTTCTATGTCATTTGGATGATAACCTTGAAGGAGCTTGATGCGTCCAAATTCTATCCAAATCTTGAGAAAACAAAAAACTTTAATGTGAAGCAAAAAAGAAAACGAAAAAAAGATTATGCTTGACAACACAAAGTAAATGTGAGCGTACCTCTAATAATTTATATAGACGTTTAATTTTTGATTTTTCTGTCTCCTTTGGTGGAATTTCTGTTTCTTTAAACTGTAAATACTGATTATAAAGTGCCTAAAATAAAAAGGACAAGAAATTAAGGGCCAAATTTAAAAGATGTGTCTTCAGTATCTCATTAAGCCATCACTTTATCATTTACTGTATCATATGTGTTCAGTAGGATTCCCTTGTAAAACAAAGACATACCAATTTCCAGCCAGTTGGTGACCTGGGCTATCTAAGACTTGATAAGGGTGTAATTATTGATGTGAGCCATGATTTAGTGCCACAGGAGGATTTGGATAATAATAAACCACGCAGTGTTTACCAGTGCTCTACTAAAAATCTCTCATCTTCCAAACAAGAAAACATACCCTTTAAAAGATGCACTTCCCAAATGCTGCACTTTAGCTTTCAGTCTTTGGAAAAATAATTTGAAGCAATTCCCATTTAAAAAAAGAAATAAAACCACTCTCTTCTATCACATGGTTCTATTCTTCAAAACAAACTTCTTAGCAGAAAGGACTAACATTTGGTTTCAATGTCCCATTGGTCAATTTAAACAGATTTTTTGGAAACTAATGGAGGTAGATGCTATTAGTTGATGGGGCTATTATGACAGAAGTTTCAACCATATAATTAAATTATTATCTAGTTTGTATACACTAATTTGGGTACCTCTTAAATATATTTATTAAAAGGGACCTCCATAAAAATTATGTAGATAATGCATCTTCATATTTAATAATCATGTACTAATTATTTCATCCTAATTCATGCAGCTATAAAACAAGACCCTGTAAATCTTTTTTTTGAGACGGAGTCTCACTCTGTCACCCAGGCTGGAGTACAAAGGCGCAATCTTGGCTCACTGCAACCTCCACCTCCCGAGTTCAAGTGATTCTCCTGCCTCAGCCTCCAGAGTAGCTGGGACTAGAAGCACCCACCACCACACCAAGGCTAATTTTTGAATTTTTAGTAGAGATGGGGTTTCACCATATTGGCCAGGCTAGTCTCCAACTCCTAACCCTGTGATCCGCCCATCTTGGCCTTGCTAAGATTAAAAGCACAAGCCACTGTGCCCAGCTGACCCTGTAAATCTTAAGGATGACACATTTCTGAAGGATTCCATTCAAATTTCTGCTAATGCAACTATTTGGCATTTCCCCATGATGTATTTTCTTAATCTATATCTTGTCCTAGGCATAAGCAAGTAATCTGTGTGACCACTTCTTCTGTAACTAATAATCTACAATAATGAGAAGCCAGGACAATTGACCCAAGGGTCTGGGCAGTAGAAATCCATTTGGAAGTAAGTGTATTTGAACATGAAATCTGAAAATTGTTTTGAAATCAAAATGCAATGTTTCAGGATGTCTGTTGGTCATTAAGCACCAAATGCTCCTATGTGCTAAACACTGTTCATGGCACCACATGGTGGTCACAGGGAAAAGTTTTCCTGCCCTGGAAAATTTCATGTCCATGTAGGGAAGCATCACACAAACAGCTTAAGAACACTTAAAAACTATCCTATCATCACATGCCAAGTAACTTCATCCCAAGGACAAACTCCCTGTAGCAACAGGAATGAAAACCATTCCACAGACGCTCTGTACACATGCAGGAGCACAGTGAATAGCTCTAATAGGGCCCACCCTGGACTATTACAACTTTTTCCATCCCAGTCTGATCATGAAAATAAAGCTTACAAACCAAGAAATTAAGGCTTCGTAGGCAATATTCACATTACCAGCTTCTAGATATAGACCACTTTGCTATTATAAAACCAGATATGCAAATTAGACAACTTATTCTTTAATAAATAAACTTATCCATTTATAATGGATTTTATATCTGTCATGCCTTTGCCTCAAAGAGCTTGCCCTAAGTTTTTCAGTATTAGCAAGTGTTTTACTAAACCATGAATTCACTTATACTGGAAGTCAGACAAGTATTTTCAAATTCATGGTAAAATACAGTATGTACTTCTTCCTGCACAAAAGATGCCTCTGAAGCGCTTTTTAACAGGACTCAACCACAGGCACACTCCCAAACCAGTGCCATACTTGTGTGTACTTCCCAGGGCCCCTCCTACCTCAGCCATAAGAAGGGCTCCAAGCACTTCCCATGTACTAAAATCAATTTGACAACGTCAGTTTCAGAGACCCTCTCAAATTAAACCTTTAACCTCTCAGCCAATCAAAGCTAAGAGACTACAGTTCATCTGTTCTAATTGTTAATGTTCGACCTCCATTACAGAGAAATGAGTAAATGAAAATTTTGCCTACTTATTAATGACTTTCCAAGGCCATTCAACTTCTAAAATTACTGAATTATTCTAGAATTACTTAAGGGTTTATAATCAAATCAATCCTATGTAATTTCTTCAGTGACACTGACCTTCAGTTCTATAGGATTATTAGGAAATGTTCTCTCAGACATTGTGGTCACATGGTGTCTAATCCATTGGATGAGGTAGTTCACCATATTCTGGTATTCAATCCATTTGACTTCAACATCCTAGAACAATCGAATGATAGAAAAGGTTCACGTCTGTAGATAACAACATTCACATCTAAGACAATTTAATCAGAAGTCATTTGTGAATTTACTTATTTGAAGCCTAACAGAGAGAACCAGCTAAATGTTTTCTTACTTTCACCTAGCCCCAATCCCTGTCACATAAACACCTTTAAAAAGATGCTATCAACATTTGGGCACTAACAGTAACCTAATGAGTGCCAATTCTCATCCAAAGAAAGTGGCTGCCAAGGGTAATGTATTTAGAAGGCTTTTGAGGCTCAATCTAAGCACAGCAGAAAAAATCCAAAGTCAATTTGGGTGTTTACCAGGGCTCAAGATGGGGGACTAACAACTTGTGTAAGCTAAGTTAGTTGCCATCTTTGCCAACTATTTTAGATCTAAATCCACCGTGTATCTGAAACTCAAAAGACTTGTCCAACATGTAGAAAACCAGGTATGTATGCAAACTACAGGAAATGTATATGGTGGGATTATCCAGGAACTCAATAGGCAAATTCTTTAAAAATGGAGGAAACTGGAAGGCTGTCAATTGCTCTGTTTAATTAAGTATTTGATGAATGCTTATTATGTTCAAAGGTTATGCTGAGTGTTATAAACATTCTTTAAGACATACTATCTCTTGTCAAAAAGTTACTGCCTAAATTCGGAGGCAAGAGAGATATATAATATAAACAGGCAAAATGAAGAGCAGTATTTAATTAAGCGTTGAAATGTTGAAATAACTGAAACAGGTAGTATATGCTAGTTGAGATAAGAATCAGGCAAGCATATCTGTGTCTTGAAATAGTTTCTAAAGCTTCTTGGGAAAGGCAGTATCTGAGAAGTTCTGCAATGACCAGTAAGTAATTATTGGTGCGGGGAGATGAGTGGGGGCTTTCCAGGGACAACTTTTGTTGAATTTCTAAAATTACCAAATTATTATAGCATTACTTAAGGGTTTACAATCAAATCAATTCGAAAGCGCTAAACAAGTGGATAAAAGGGGAGTCCCATGTGAGTCAGGACAATGACATGGAAATACCCCGGCTACCAGTAAACAGTTCACATTGGGAAATCCTAGCTAAAAAATGTAGGTAAACAAAATAAATTACGCAGTTTTGAATGTCAGAATATCTAGACTGCATTTAATCTTGCAAGGAATATGGAGCCACTGAAAGTTTTCAAGCTAAAGACCTCAGGTTCTAGGCAGATTAATGTGGCAACAGTGTACAGAGGTGGTGGGAAGAGGAAAAAATGAAGACAGAAACCTGTAAGAAAGCTATCAGCCTAGTTCTGCAGGGATAGGCAGCAGGATCAGCATGGAGGCAGTGAGAAGAAGAAGCAAGAGATGGCCAAAAGAAACATTCTGAAGCAACGCTCAACATTGAATCGTCAGGGGGGAGCACGGGAACAGGCTACTTAGGGATCCAAAGAGCATAAAACCTTTGAAAAGAAGAACCTGAGGAAGAATATGGAAACAGGTCTAGAAACAGCACACAGAACTGACAGAAATGATCAGAAAAGGGAGCTCCTAAGCCAAGGGAGCTAATCCGAGATGAGCTCCTAAATCTTCAAAATAATGTGGGGGAAAAAGGTATTTGCAAGGAAGAAGGCAGAAATCCAAGTGAAGCGGATCACCCCTAAATATGTGACACCAATAGGCTTTCCTGTTCTCTTCCAGAAATGCATAAGCACTTCTTAGCATAACCACCAAAAAGTAAAAAGATAAAATGCATCACTGAAGTGAATTAGACAAACCTTTAAGAAATAGTAGATCAATAAAAAGCCCAAAGCTATATGGCAGAGACCTCCCCTGCTTACTAAGCGGCTCTGCTATTTTAGCCAAATCCAATAACTTTCCTCTGGAGCCCGCTTTTAAATCATAAATATTATCTAGCCAACTTATTTCATAAGATAGTATGAGGTAGCAAAGTTGAAATTATTTTCAAAAGTGAGATATTCTGTACACATAGGAGGATAGCAAATATGGCAGTGTAAAACAGCACCTAGCTAAAAATGGAAAACTCTAAATTTCAGAAAGGTACAGTTTTTACTTATAAAATGATCAGTAACTATAAATAGCCTCTTTTATTTATGAGACAAAACAAAGTTTTTAATGAGTTATACTTTAAATTTAATGGTAGAATGTCATGAAATACAAAGACTATCAATTTATCAAACAGCATATTAACTCCAATTCTTTAAAATATATTCAACATTCAAGGCTGGGCAAGGTGGCTCAGCCTGTAATCCCAGCACTTTGGGAGGCCAAGGTGGGCAGATCACGAGGTCAAGAGATCGAGACCATCCTGGCCAACATGGTGAAACCCCATCTCTTTTAAAAAAAAAAAAAAGAAAGAAAGAAAGAAAAGAAAAAATATATATATTCAACATTCAAAACCTGCAAAAAATACTATCAATAAATGCAGTCAACTAGTCATTACTGAATCAACAGCTTTGAGTGTGGAAAAATCAATACTCACATTTGCACCAATGCCTTCCCCACCTTCAGGGACTTTAGGAAATGCATCATAGAGAGATGAAACATAAGTTATTACTGATTTTTCATCAGGTGAAGAGACATCAACATCTAAAAACAGCAACATAAATTAATCATTTCACAATGTTGGTAAATTACTTTTGATCAGACTTTCGTGCCAATACATATATACCCAAGAAAAGAACTCACCTTCAGGATCCAGAAGTCTTATAACACCAATTTTTTCTGCTACATAAAAAGCATGCTCTAAATTTGCAAGGTTGCTTTGAACAGCAACAGTATTCATATCTATCAGGTCCGGCCTAGGAAAAAAATTCACTGCATTAATTAGGTTTTCTCATGCACCAACTCAATATTATATTTATATATGTTTCCATTTACAAAACAACTTCTGCTCGAATTAACAGCAAGCCTCTGTCAAAATGCAGAGACTTTCATCAAACATTTAACATTGCTCGCTTCTCTCAGAAACTTTTGTGTTGAAAGCAAATATAACAAGGAAAATATAAAAATTTGAACATATATAAATTTCAACAAGTCTACAAATATCTCATAGTCAGAATACATATGTGTCCCATCCAACTGATTTAAGCTACACTACTCCAACAGCATATTTCCAATCCAACCAGCATCCTGTCAATATTTTTCCCCAGAGACAAAAAGCTTGTAGCCTAGTTCAATGATGTGTGCATGGCATCCCCATTGCACCATGCCCTTTTACGTCACCTTTGTCTTCTATGATCCTATTCATTCTTCCAAGGAGGGATCAAGCTCCATGTCCTCTGTGGGGCCTGGTTCATCCTCCTAGCCCTTATTTCTGTCTCTGTTCCCTGAACTCATACTTCCAGACTGCACCACACAATGTGGCACTTAGAATAATCTGAGACTTCCTTGCTCTCTTAATTCACCGTTCTGTGTACATGTTGTTTCTTCCAAACCGTCAACCCCAAGATAGCAAGTACTATGTATTAAGAAAATTTTGTATTTTATCCTTCTACTGAAATAAAGAATGATGTATAGTAGACCCTCAACAAATATCTACTGATAAGCTGATAAGTAGGTTGGTTCGTTAGTAATCTGAATCCTAAATGAATGGCTAAAATAAGCAATAGTTTATATTTTCACAAGCACGCATGTGTGCACATGCCCACACACATATACACAGTCACACATACCAGACTTCATCTTTTTCTAATTTGTGAAACTTACATAACACCCAAACTTTGAAGCAGAAACTTTGAGCCTCACTCTAACTACATGAGAAAGGAGAAGATTTGTCAAATACTTCTTGTAGAGAAAATGCCAAAATAGGGTCATTGGAGACTTCACTCAAGGCTAGAAGCCAGTCAGGAAACTTTGATCTCAAAAACAAAGCATTAAAAGAATACAGGAACAATGTGGAAACAGCAAAGCCTTCAAAAAGAGTGGTACTCACCACCCAAAAAAATCACTGAGTAAGAACCTGTTGATCAGCTTACAAAGAAAGGCTCTCTATAATCTCCACAGGCATTCTTCTTTGCTCCAAATAATCATTTGAGGAACCACAGAAAGAGTGGGAGGGCTCAAAGGTAGTGTAGGAGAAATGAAATGAAAATTACTTTGTATACTACTTGGCAGCCTGCTCATATGAAAAGCTGTTTGAAAATATATCACTAATATTAGAAAGATAAATGGCAATTTGTACTCTTTTTTAAGGTGAGCAAACAGACCTCTCAAGAAAATCTTATGCTTTTATATCACTTTGCAATGTTCATAACCTGGAAATGTGGTTACCATAACCTACACGCTCATATTACAGGAAAATATTAGGAAATCCTTTAATGTGTTCAACATGCCACCAATATGATCACTCAAAAGTGATCCTACCATTTATTATAGGAACAATAAATTCACTGACAACAATGGAGGTAAATGACAGACCTCTAAAAATAACACTTTGTTCACAAAGAAACATACTGAAGAATCTGCCAACCTCAAGATTATTAAACAGGTATGTATAGCAGTCTAGACAAAAACAAACACCTAAAGTTCTTTCATCAAAAAATTGTTTTGTTTCCATAAAGTTTGCACATTTGGGGGGAAATAAAAAACAGCCTTTCTAAGTCTGCCAAATCTCAGAACAAGACATGGCATGTTATTATGAGAACCCTGCCATCAGCAAAGAAAGTAAACACTGAGTAATCCCAGAGCGAATGAATAAAGTCATTGAAGAATCAAGTTTTTCAACTAAGAGAATACAACATAAAACTTCCTTCAGAATGACATAGTCATTTCAACACAAAAGCAGCTGTAGAATACAATGAGTCTGAGTAAGTCATCTCTTTTATCATGATGTTTAACACTTTAATGGAACAAAAACTGAATGGCTTTCCTCCACTAAAAGACAGCAGATAAAGAAAATCAGTTAAGCCAAACAGGGAGGAGGGAAAAATTTTAAAACCACTATGAAGCTGGGCGCGGTGGCTCACGCCTATAATCCCAGCACGTTGGGAGGCTGAGGTGGGCAGATCACCTGAGGTCAGGAGTCTGAGACCACCCTGACCAACATGGTGAAACCTTGTCTCTACTAAAAATACAAAAATTAGCTGGGCATGGTGGCAGGCGCCTGTAATCCCAGCTACTTGGGAGGCTGAGAATCACCTGAACCCAGGAGGTGGAGGTTGCAGTGAGCCTAGATCTTGCCACTACACTCCAGCCTGGGCAACAAGAGTGAAACTCCTCAAAAAAAAAAAAAAAACACTATGAAAAAGTTGTAATAGCCTGTAATCTTCGCAGTGCTATTTCTCCCCTAGCTAATCTCCTAACAGTGTGGTGGTCCCTTTGTCTTTCAAATCAGTCTTTCCTCTATGAGCCTGAAGCATCCAGAAGAGGCCTTTGCTGTGTGTGTCCTATCTACCACCTTCATTCTTCCTCATAGTCTCACCGGGATAACACATCCTTTAAAACCTTCATTTATTTTTCACATACAGAAGATACTTTCATTCTAAAGGTTTCATTTCTTTGTAACTCTTTTTGTGGAACGTTAACAGGAAGTTCCATTTCCATCTTAGGTTTGACTAACCAAACAGCATTAGACTATATTATAGTGACCATGTTCCCATGTTACACTTTAGATTGTTGAACATGAACTGTTGTAACTTGCCTGTTTTATGGAAACCTTTCAAAATCATATAATTACTTTACCACGTAAAGTAATAAACGCTAGTCTTTTTATGGAAAACATAAGGCCATTCTTTTACTTTTTTATTATTCTATGATAATGTATTTTCAAAATGACCCAATCATCATAAATTATAATTCTTTAAACATATTTATATCCCTGCTTTTCTTTCATAAGCAATTAAAAGTAGCTTGCAAAGAAAACACAAGAAGATAGCATAAAATTTTAATCAGAAGTATAAAACCAAGAAAAGGCCTTAAAATTAAATTGAAAGTGAGACTAAAAATTGCAACTCATGTCGGGTGTGGTGGCTTACGCCTGTAATCCCAGCACTTTGGGAGGCCAAGGCAAGCAGATTACCTGAGGTCAGGGATTCGAGACTAGCCTGGCCAAGATGGTGAAACACCGTCTCTACTAAAAATACAAAAATTAGTTGTCAGTGGTGGCGGGCACCTGTAACCCCAACTACTCAGGAGGCTGAGGCAGGAGAAGTGCCTGAACCCCGGAGTTGGAAGTTGCAGTGAGCCGAGATTGCACCACTGCACGCCAGCCTGGGTCACAGAGCGAGACACTCAAGTTAGCTAAGAGAAAGAGAAAAATGTCAGCTATGAGAAGACTACTTTAGTGCAGACACAACGTTACCAAATCCTGAACCAAAAATGTGACAATAGCTGAAAAAACAGATGTGGGAAAAATCAATGGCCACAGTCCAAATCAGGATTTTTTTTTTAAGAATGAAAAAATTAAGTGATTTAAATTCACGGAGTCTGTTAGATTGTGCTGGCTCTCAACTGGCACTCAATAATTATTTACATGGATACAAACAGTAAGGTTTTGGCTACCCTGCATCTGCTTTCCTATGTTTGAGAAATTTTTCTTTCATAAGTCTTAGTGATAAGGAGAGGAGCAAAGCCCATTTCCCAACAGAAAAACAGAAACATATCAGGTTTTTCCTGCCTCTTTTCTTTGCTCAAGAATGTCCACTGCATACCTCACCTCCAACTCAAATTCTTTCTGCAGACTCTGTTCCACCATCATTTCCTCCAGGAAGTACTTTCCTCTGTTCCCAAATGCTGTCTGCTACCTGTATTTCTGTATTTACCACAACTTTCAAAACTATACATTTGCCTATATCTCATATTGGACCATGAGCTTCCTGAAGGCAGAGCCCGTGTTGTCCATGTTTATATCCTCAATATCTAGCATAATACTTAAAACTTTTGAGGAGTAAATAAATAATAAAGAAATAAATGAGCTATGGGGCTGAGACATACCAGCGTTTCAAATTCCTGGAGATATTTTCCATCCTAGGCTTGTTTTTTTTCTTTTCACTAATTTCTACCGACAAAACTACCATCTATGGCTTCAAGTTTTCAAAACTTTATTGAAATTTACATGGACCAGGGTACAATGTCATAGCTTCTCCATATCCTAAACAAGCACACACCCTTTCAAGGTTTCCTTAAGGCTTTTCTCTCCTAAAAAACCATTTGGAGAGTAGGCACGGAGTGAGGACAACAAACAGGGGTGAAGTATAAAAGCTTCAAAAAGCTCAAGTTGCTGCTTTTAGGTCCCCTCCCTTCTTATGCTCTGATGTGCCCTCAGCTTCAGCTTCTGATAATGTTGCCAGTTGGGATAACTTATAAAGTAATAATCAAAAAACAACAATGGGGACTAATAAATACTGATACCTACTTTGTGGCAGGCAATGCATTAAAGGACTTAATGCATTATCTCACTTAATCATTTCAGTGACCCTAAGCAGTAGGTTGTATTATTGTCCTGAACTTACAGAAGGAAAAAAACCGAAGCATAAGTAAGTTATATAACTTGACCAAGAACACAAATCTGGTAAGTAGCAGTCAGGGTTTGAACCCAGGTCTGACTACAGAGCCTGATTTCTCTGCAATATCCTGGCATCATAAACTGAGAACTAAACAGTAACACCCAATATGAAGCTGAGAATACAAAACAAAGAAAATACCTAACAAATTATACTTCTACTACTGGGCAAAACGATAATGATGTTGGTAACCCCCATAAAGAAACACAGTAATATGTATGTATATGTGTGTGTATGTGTGTGTGTTTTGACATACTCAGAAAAAAAAAACCATAAGAAATATGATGAAGTTCCAGATTATTACCGAAACAGAACTCATCAATATATCCTATACCAATGTTTCCCACACTTGGGTCCTAATCCAGATTAAGAATAGAAATAAAGCCCTGGTTAATTTTAACAGCCCTGGTTAAAATAAAGCCTCCATTTTAACAGCTTTCTCTCCCATCTCAGGTGATTCTTATCAGCAAGTCAGATAACTAAACAATGTTAAAAACCCTTCTAATAATTGTTTAATTTTCTTTCAAGATTATAAGTATTTTGTATTGAGAAAAAAAGTCCATAGTGTCATCAGGCATTATATAACAACACAAACAAAAGCACCCACAAGCAGAAACATGCGACTGCCTTATCCTCTCGGCAGGAGAGAGTAAACCTTTTAACTCTTTTTCAGTGTTTATTTTTACTACATATACAAGAAAAGAACACATTTAGTG
Organism: Cheracebus regulus; assembly: GCA_963574635.1. Lineage (NCBI taxonomy): Eukaryota > Metazoa > Chordata > Mammalia > Primates > Pitheciidae > Cheracebus > Cheracebus regulus. Next base: position 41,768 of record CAUYQU010013283.1, on the reverse strand, counting down.
TTAGCAAGGTGGGAGGGTGGGTATGTCATTTTATGTTGGCTCAACTCTGGAGTATACTGTAAAATAATAAAGCCGGAAAAAGATAGCATTTGGTCACATATTTTTCTCCTTAATCAGATTTTAAAACCCACCTAAATTTTGTGATTTAAGATAGATCACTCGAAAAAACACTGGGCCACAGTTTCGTTGCTCAATTTAAAAAGGAAAGAGAAGACAGAGAGGAATGGTGGTTGTCAAAGGGTTGGGGGAGACAGAAATGGGGAGTTACTGTTTCATGGGTACAGAGTTTCAGTTATGCTGGATGAAAAGAGTTCTGGAGATGAATGGAGCTCTGGAGATGAATGGTAATGATGGCTATATAACAAAGTGAACACACTTAATGCTGCTTAACTATCAACTTAAAACTGGTTAAGATGATAAATTTTACGCTATATACATCTTATCACAGTCTAATTTTTTAATTTTTTTTTTTAATTCCCTGGTTTTTGACTTAGGGGCTATGGCACAGATAAGCTATTTGTAGTTTCTGGTACAAAGATATAACTCCAGCCTTTTCTCTCCTATGTTGGAATGACATTATCATCTAGATAACCTAGTAGTCTCTAATATACATACATGCATGTGTGTGTGTTATGTATATATTTATTTTGAGACAGAGTCTCACTCTGAGGCCCTGGCTGGAATTCGATGGCATGATCTTGGCTCAATACAACCTCCACCTCTCGGGTTCAGGTGATTCTCCTGCCTCAGCATCCCAAGTAGCTGGGACTACAGGTGTGCACCACAACCATGCCCAGTTAATTTTTGTATTTTTAGAAGAGACAGGGTTTCACCATGTTGACCAGGCTGGTCTCATACTCCTGGCCTCAAGTGATCTGCTTGCCTTGGATTCCCAAAGTGCTGAGGTTACAGGCATGGGCCACTGCACCCCATCTCATCTCTAATATATATACAAAGGAAACCACAGTATTTTCAAACTTTGGTTCTTTATTCTAATTAGAAACAACTTGTGCAGAGACAACCCACCATACCCATGCGACAACTATGACAAGTCTTGTCTGTGTCTTATGTAGGAGCCACCACCAATCTTCCTCTTCACACATGTGATTTTGTGTGCATTAAATCTATGGAACATTTAGCAGGTATGCACCAGAATGGCAGATGGTCATTTTTGGTAGGTGTGAACAGATAGAGAAAAAAAAAAAAAACTAAAGAAATGACAGCTTTGGTATTGAAAAACTGGCAATATAAGAGTGAAATGGATAAAACTACAATTGCCTAACAAAGTGACCACTTTGCCTCTTCTTGTTTCTGACAGAATAGTGTGAGAGGTGTCCTTTTAGCAAATTAATAATCTATTTCCTAATAGGTATTTGATATTGGCCAATTTTGTTAGTTTCTAGTGCTCCTTCCATACTAAGTGTGTAACCAGTCCTATATATTCAAATAATACTGAATTGATAGATGACTTCCTTTCAGATCTAAAATTGTACAATTCTATACTTTAAAAAAAAAAAAAAGGTAATTGGGGGCTGGGCATGGAGGCTCATGCCTGTAATCCCAGCACTTTGGGAGGCTAAGGTAAGTGGATCACATGGGGTCAGGAGTTTGGGAGTTTGAGACCAGACTGGCCAACATGGTGAAACCCCATCTCTACAGAAAATACAAAAATTAGCCGGGCATGGTGGCGGGCACCTGTAATCTCAGCTACTTGTGGGCGCTGAGGCAGGAGAATTGCTTGAACCAGGAGGCAAAGGCTGCAGTGAGCCAAGATGGTGCTGGAAACCCGGGAGGCGGAGGTTGCAGTGAGCTGAGATCACGCTATTGCACCCCAGCCCAGCCGACAACAGTAAGACTCCATCTCAAAAAAAAAAAAAAAATTAGCTGGGCGTGGTGGCAGGCACCTGTAATCCTAGCTTCCCAGCAGGCTGAGGGAGGAGAATTACTTGAACCCAGGAGGTGGAGGTTGCAGTGAGCCAAGATTGTGCCATTTCACTCCAGCCTTGGCGACAAGAGAGAAACTCTTTCTCAAAATAAATAAATAAAAAGGTAATTCAGGATAAGTAAACTACAAAAAGCATGATGCATTCAAGTTCCTCTTTTTCATAATTGATAATAGGTTCCCTAAAATCAGGTAACTTGTATAAGGCTTGACTACTAAATAGTAGGAACTCTTCACAAGGGGAAATACTCCTTTCAATTGTGTATTTTCTTCATATTCTGCCATTCTTAAACTTGCTGAGTCTGATTTGTTCTTTCAGTCAGTAAGATTGCAAGCTTGTATGGTGCCTTGTTATAAATGAGAAGGTCCCCATTTGGGCTGAGGCAGGCCTGCAGGCACATGCCTCTCTGTGTGGAGGGAAAGAGTGCCTTTCCTCTGAGCAGAGACAGCCCCACATCAGCCCATACCAGCCCCTCTTGCTCCCTTAGCCAGGCATGTTTGTGCAGTGCACACACTGCATAACCTGGTGCCTTATTTCCAGTGCCAAAAAACTTGGCCTTTCAATGCACTAAACACCTCCCCATGCTAGGCACTTGGCCAGGCACTGGAGATAAAAAAGAGGAATAAGAAAACGTCTACCTTTGGCAGTATGGGAAGAGAGCCATATAAACAGACCACCACAATAAGAGCTGGCAAAGTGATCAAACAGAAACACATAAAGTGTCATAGGATCAAAACTGAGGGAACAACTCTTTTTCTTGGATGGGGTTATGATTAAGGAAAATTCAGGAAGGAAGAGGCATTTAAATAGGTGTTCATAGGATGAGTAGAAGTTCATGAAATGAGAAAAGGGCATTAGGACTTTTGTGGTGACAAGAACAAACTTAGAACTCTCTTCCTATATCCCCAAATCTCAGGAAAGCCTCGGGTTGTGGCTTACTTTGATTTAGATCTTGAATTACACCATTTTGTTGGGTTTGTCTTTCTACAAGTCTTTTTGCCTTTGACGTGATCCAGACAAGCTTAGAAATGGGGTTTGTAAAACCGTGTAATAAACAGTGTTCATTTTCCAGGACTGTCCTCTGTATCTCTCTCAGAAGTCTTTAGAGGCCGTAGATGGCTGGTTAAAGGCTGGGGATTTGGGATTATCACCAAATGGTCTCCTTGAAGATATGGCACACAAGGACATTCCAGGAAGAGGGAACACCATAATCTCACAATATTTTGTTTGCCAGATGGAAATATCTTTAGTGACAAACACTTAACTTAGCACCAGGTATGACCTTCAGTTATGCGACAGAATTGTGAATCAGCTAGGACATAATTTTGCAAAACCTAGACTGCTTATTTCCCTAAAAGAATGTTTCGTCCAGAAAAACTTTCCCAAGGCAAGAGACTATATTTCCAATTCTTGTGAGGCTTTTCCCTTCTTGGCACATGCTACTGGTTGCTAGAAGAATGAGGAGAGAGTATGTGCATAGAACAGCTCCTCACAAGTCACTGTCGTTCTCAGAAAGAAACTCAGTATGTGTCCAATTGGCAGGAAGTCAGAGACATGTTTTCTAGACCATTAAGAGACAGCAGTCATATGCCAGCATCAAACTGATTTCATGGGGCTGAGGTGGGGAATGACTTTTATTTCTTTACCATAGTAGGCCCTCTGACCTTGCATTGAGGTTTTGAGAAATAATGGTGTCCTCTGAACCTGTTTGTGGAGTTCAAGGCAGACTAGAAGCTTTACTGGGCAATATTCTACATAGTAACAACATCATCGACAACAACAAACTCATTGACTGTGTTTTTACTGATTAGCTCCAACTGCCTATTTCAGGCCACACACTGATTAGTCTGGTTCTCCTTTGATGAGGTGGTGCTGAGAGGCAGCACCAGCCTTTGAGAACCTGCCCCAGGGCCCTCATTACAGCAATCCGATAAAGCAGAAAGCACTCAGGAGTACCTCTCCAATGTTTATGATCCTCTAGTGCCCAAGACATTCCTTCTGAAGCATGCCACAGACTAGGTAATGAAAAACCCAGCCCACATTAGTACCCAGGAAGGAGTCATTAAAGAGAACATGAGACAAACTCAAGAACACTTTGTAAACTCAAAAGGAACACAGCAGGTCAAAGAATAAAGATCATGGGAAGCAGCAGAGAGTCAAGGAAGTGTCAACCTGTATTTAGGGCTCCTGCTAAAGAAAGTCATGTGTCAACAAAGAGCATCCAGGAACGTATTATGCATCAAAATATCCTCATTCACCCTTAAAGGCTTCACATTCCTCAGCTCAGGAAAAGCTTCCCCATCCCCCAGTTGCTTACATCAAAAATTTAAAAACCATCGTTTATTTCTCCCTTTTATTTCCTTCCTCCCCCATTAATCAATCAACCAACCAATCAATCAATCAATCAGCAAACCCAACCTCCAAATTATAGACTGATGTATCCACCTCTTTATATCTCCACTGCCTCCATCCCAGCCCAAGCCTCAAGAATTTCTTGCCTGGACAACATGAATAGCCTACCTACTGATTTTTCCACATTCACCCTGGCTCCCTAATACCCCTAATTTCTGTATGGGAAAGGTCTTTGTAAACATAAACGATAGGCATTAACAAGGAAAAAGTTCTGTAGATTTGACTGTCAGGCCTCCAAGTCCAAGCCTGGCCATTATAGTCTTGGTAACCTGCACGTACACCTTTGGATGATCCTCAGGAGCCAGAAAGTCTGAAGTAACCACAAGTAACTAGGTGGCCACAGAAAGAAGTGAAACAACTTGTTTCTGCATCAACTAATTGCTCTCCCCCTGCAACCTGCAACCTGCAAGCATTGTTCCTGCTCAGCCTTTTGGAATTTCCCCTCTGGACATTGGGTTTCTCAGGACTCCCACCCTGTAACTATGTAATTTAGTGCACCCTCCCCTCTGCTTGTAACTGATAACCTCCACCCTTATGATCATGCCTGTTTATAGCAGATGACCCCTACCCTTGTGATCATGCATTCTGTGATGCCCTACCCCTCCCCAAGATAGATTACCGGCCCCTACCCTTGTGATCATGCATCCCGTGATGCCCTCCCCCTCCCTAAAATAGATTACCATCTTTAACTGACCACTTGCCCCAACCTATAAAACCAACTCCTATCCCACTGCCCTCCACTGGCTCTCTTTTTGGACTGAGCCCGACCATACCTGGGTGAATAAACAGCCGTGTTGCTCACACAAAGCCTGCCTGGTGGTCTCTTTATGCAAGCGACACGCCTAACTTTTGGTGCCAAAACCTGGGACGGGGGAACTCCTACAGGAGACCAAACCCCCTGTCCCTACTCCTTGTGCTCCCTTCATGAAGACACCTACCTATGACATAGGTTCATCAGCCCAGCCCATGCATCCACTCACCATCCTCAGATCAGGGAAGCAGTTTGCCTCAACTCTTCTCTTTAGCCCTTCTCACTGCCTGCCAGCTTCCTTCTCCTTTGGGTTTCATCTTCCTCTCCCTTTCAGCAGAGACAAGAAAGACTGGACTTTCTGTGAGGTTCATGACCAGAAAAAAATCCCACGTGGGTCACAGAACCGGGAAGACAGTCTTCCCTTGGTAACTGGTCATTACAGAGACGTCTGCTCTGGTCACTCACTCGCACTCACTCGTAGCTGACGGATCAACACTGGGGATGCCCCCTTTGACTGATTCACCCCAGGTACAAACCAAGGTTTAGTCTGAGACGCCTGCTAAACTGCTTGGCCACTCGTTCATTTTTCTTGTCTCCACTGCTCTTCTTCAACTATGGGCAACCTCCTGCCCTACATTCCATTCCTCCCTCCTCTCCCTTAGCCAGTGTTTTAAAAACCTCAAACCTCTCCAGCTATCACCTGACCTAAAACCTAAGCATCTGATTTTCTTCTGCAATACTGCTTGACCACAATATAAATTGGACAATGACTCTAAATGGCCATAAAACGGCACTTTCAATTTTTCTATTCTGCAAGACCTAGACAATTTTTGTCAACAAATGGGCAAATGGTCTGAAGTCCTTTACGTCCAGGCATTTCTTTTACATTCCAACCCCTCCCTAATCCCCACTCTCAATGCAACCCATTCCAAATTTTCCTTCTCTCCCTTCCCCCTGCTCCTCTACCTCCTTATCCATTGACACTTCCCTTCCCCCTGCTCCTCTACCTCCTTATCCATTGACACTTCCAACCTTTCTCCTCCCTGCCTGTCGGAACCAAACCCTAATCCAGCCCCCGACCCTCCGGAGCCTCCATCCTTCTCCTCCTCTGCCCACAACCCACCTCCTTATGCCCCTCCGTTACCACCCCCTCCCCGCCCCCCGACCTCATACTCGGTCAGGCTTACAGTTTAGTCCCATAGCTAACTCCTCCGCCCCTGCTCAACAATTCCTATTTCGGGAGCCTAAGGCATGGTTAGGGTGCATGTTAATTTCTCTTTATCCGACCTTTCCCAAATCGGCCAATGGTTAGGCTCCTTTTCATCAAATCCTCCAATACTTAACCCAATCCTATAATCTTACCTAGAGTAACTTAAATGCCATCCTTACTTCTACTCTCACCCCTGAAAAACATTTATCACCCAATTAGCCCCTAACATTAAAAAAGCTACAGAAATAGAAATCTGGCCCTCAAACCCCACAACAGGAATTATTAATCTTGCCTTCAAGGTGTTTAACAATAGGGAGGAAGCGGTCTAGCTGCAATGCATTTCAGAACTACAGATGCTTGCCTCTGCCATAAGACAAACCTCAGCCACACCACCAGCTCACAAAGACTTCAAAGTGCCCAGACTGCAGTGTCCAGCCACCCCTCCCAGACCTTGCTTCAAGTTTTGGAAACCTGGCCACTGGCCAAGGAATGCCTGCAGCCTGTGATTCCTGCTAAGCCCTGCCCCATCTGTGCAGGCTCCCACAGGAAGTTGGACTGTCCGACTCATGTCGCTGTTCTTCGGCTTGGCTGCTAAAGACTGATGCTGCCCAAACATCTCAGAGGCCCCCTGGACCATAATGGACACTGAGCTTCGGGTAACTCTTACGGTGGAGGGTAAGTTCATCCCTTCTTAATCAATACGGGGGCCCAAAACTCCACGCTAACCTGTCTCCTTGGCCTCCATAACTGTTGTGGGAATTGACGGCAAGGCCTCCAGACCTCTCAAAACTCCCCAAGTCTAGTGTCAGGCCAGCACTCCTTTCCACATTATTTCCTAATCACCCCCACTTAATCCAGTTTCCCTGTTAAGCCAAGATAGCCTAACAAAATTGTCTGCCTCCTTAGCTGTTCCTGGGCTACAGCCACACCTCATTGCCGCCCTCCTCCCTAGACCCACACCTCCCTCAATAGCTCCCCTTATGTCCACCTACCTTACCCCTAGGGTGTGGGACACTACCTCCCCATCCATCCCGCAGTGCCAAACCCCTATACGCTCTCTAACTTCTCTGAAACTCACCCGAATTCCTGAGGAAACATAAATGCCCTGCTCCTGCCTATCCTGCCGCTTCACCCTCTTCCTCCATTCTGTGTGCCAGGACATTTCCTGGTTCCACCCCCAGCTGCCACCCTTAGCTCTCTTCTAAAGTAAATAAATAACCTTCTTTTCCAAGGTACCTGGTGTAACTTCTCTGTATATTCCTCCTGCTCCCTTGGCTGCCCCACATAATTGTACCTATTATTTACCTGTATAAAACCCGTAACTTAACCCATTCTTTGCTAAACCAATCCAACCCAACCCTTTTCCTTATACACTGCTGAAATTCAGGGTTGTGCAACTGGAGTTCTTACACAAGAGCCAGGTCCATGTCCTGTTGCCTTCCTCTCTAAACAACTTGACCTCACTGTCCTAAGTTGGCCCTCATGCCTGCGTGCGGCAGCTGCCTCTGCTCTACTTCTTTTTGAGGCTTCAAAATCACAGGCTATGCCTCACTCACTCCATATCGTTCTCAGTCTTCAGGCTTTAGCATCCTCTGCGCATCTTCCACATCTGTTATCTGCCCCACATCTTATCCAACTCTATTCACTCTTTATTGAAACTCCCACTGTGACTATTGCACACGGCCCCGATTTTAATCCAGCCTCTCATTTAATACCAAACATAAACACAAGCCCTGAGCCCCATGACTGTATCTCCCTAATCCATATAGCATCCTCCCCCTTTCCACATATTTCTGTCTCTCCCATTCCAGACCCAGACCACACCTGGTTTAATGATGGCAGTTCTTCAAAGCCCAGTCAGTTGACACTGGCTAATGCTGGTTATGCAGTTGTATCCCACTCATCTATCACTGAGGCTGCCATATTCCCTCCCTCTACCACTTCTCAGCAAGCTGAACTCATTGCTTTAACCCGTGCTCTTACTCTTGCTAAGAAACTACATGTAAATATCTATACTGACTCTAAATACGCCTTCAACATCCTACATCACCATGCTGCCATATGGGCAGAGAAGGGTTTTCTCACTACACAAAGATCTTCCATTATCAATGCTTCTTTAATAAAACCTCTCCTTAAAGCTGCCCTTCTCTCAGCCAAGGCCGGAGTTGTCCACGGTAAAGGACACCAAAAAACTTTAGATCTCATTGCCCAAGGAAATGCTTTTGCCAATGAAATAGCTAAGAAGGCAGCAAACGCACCAATATCCCCTCCTAGCGGACAATATTTTTCTTTTTCATCAATTACTCCTACTTACTTTGCTGAATCCTTAACCTAAAGGTCGCTTCCCATTTAAGGCAGTTGGTTTTTGGATTAAGGAAAATTCCTTCTTCCTGCCTCACAAGCCCATTCTATCCTCTCTTCTTTCCATAACCACTTTCATGTGGGATATAAGCCTTTGGTCTGTCTCTTAGAACCTTTTAACTCCTTCCTTCCATGAAAGTCCATCCTTAAAACAATTACATCTCAGTGCTCCATCTGTCACTCTACCAACCCCCAGGGATTTTTAAGACCTCCTCCCTTTCCCACTCACCAAGCATGGGGGATTTACCCCCACACAAGATTGGCAAATTGACTTTACTCATATGCCTCGTGTCCGAAAATTCAAATATCTTCTTGTATGGATGGGTACATTTACAGGGTGGATTGAAGCCTTTCCTACTGGAACAGAAAAGGCCACTGCTATGATTTCTTGTCTGTTAAACAATATCATTCCCCTATTTGGCCTGCCTACTTCCATACAATCTGGCAATGGCCCTGCTTTCATTAGCCAAATCACACCCAAGCAGTCTTTCAGGCCCTTAGCATTCGATGGAATCTCCATGCCCCTTACCACCCTCAGTCATCAGGAAAAGTAGAAAAAGCTAATGGCCTCCTAAAAACACATCTTACCAAACTCACCTTTCAATTAAAGAAGGACTTGGTATCCCTTCTACCTATTGCTCTTCTCCAAATTTGTGTGTGCTACTCCCCGGGAACCCACCTATATAGCCCCTTTGAACTCATTTTTTTTTTTTTTTTTTCAGACAGAGTCTCATTCTGTCACCAGGCGCCAGGCTGGAGTGCAATGGCACGACCTCGGCTCACTGCAACCTCCGCCTCCTGGGTTCAAGCAATTCTCCTGCCTCAGCCTCCCAAGTAGCTGGCACTACAGGCGCACACCACCAAGCCCAGCTAATTTTTTTGTATTTTTAGTAGAGATAGGGTTTCACCATGTTGGCCAGGATGGTCTCAATCTCTTGACCTCGTGATCCATCCGCCTCAGCCTCCCAAAGTGCTGGGATTACAGGCGTGAGGCACCACGCCCAGCCTCTTTTGAACTCTTACATGGCCACACCTTTCTGCTTGGGCCTAACCTTCTCCTGGACACCAGCCCTCTTGGAGACTATCTTCCAGTTCTCCAACAAACTAGGCAGGAAATCTGTCAAGCCGCTAACCTCCTCTTACCCACTCCAGATACCCAGTCTTAAAAGAACATCTTAGCCGGATGATCAATACTGGTCAAGGACCTAACCCATCCAGCTCTACAGCCTCAGTGGAAGGGTCCCTATCTGGTTGCCTACAGTACCCCAACTGCTGTTCATCTACAAAACCCTTCGTACTGGGTTCACTGGTCCAGGATTAAACTGTGCCCATGAGACGACCAGCCTAGCCTATCCACTTCCTCTTGGAAGTCGCAAGTACTTTCTCCTACTTCTCTAAAGCTAACTAGAATTCCTGAAGAGTAGACACAAACCACACATGAGTTTAGTTTATATTCTAACATTGACAGGAATCTTCTCTTAACTTTGCTATTGGCAGCAGGACTCTACACAGTCACCCTGAAAACTTGGTGTACACCTCACAAGGTCTCTATTTCTGTTGCTTTCAGTCTAATCATACTTCTGATTATCCTTCTTGTCTACATTTAAAGGCCCTATGCCTGCTTGCCTTGCCAGTTTACTGTTTTCCTCCAGACCATTTTAGTTAATATCTCATGGTTCTACCCACAAACTTCCACCCTTGTCTCCTTCTATGAGTGGATAAATGACCTTGTGTGGCAAGGGACACTCCAATTCTTTCACCTTAATGAAGTTCTCCTCTTTACTTTTCTACTCACTTTTATTCTCGGTCCCATTCTGTCATTCCCTACTCCTTCCTAATTACCTTCCAATCCTTACTCCCCTAATACCCATCTTCCTTCTTTTATTCGGACCTCACATTTTCCAACTGGTCTCTCAGTTCCTACAAAACTGTATTCAGGCCATCACTAATCACTCTATAAGGCAAATGCTACTTTTAACAACTCCACAATATCACCCCCTGTCCCAGGACCTCTCAGCTTCTTAAGACAAGACGCCTTCCCAACCCTCCCCATTCATTTGTCTGCCTTATATCCAGTCCTATTTCACAGCAGAAACACCAACATATTGCTCATGAATTCCAGGCAATGCTTGGCTAATGTCAAGATGCAGCATGACACTTCTCCAGAACCCGCACATATCCCTTTCAGTTCAAGTCTTCTGGGACCACCCCCATCCAAGCTTGGCCCAAGGCTTCATCACCACCCACCTTAAAGCTATTACACTTCCAAGGACTTAACCAAATACTTACTAAACTACAAGAATCACAGGCTTTTATTTTAGATGTCTGCGCAGCCCCCTGTCACGCTCGAAGAAGCCATGAGAAACATTGCCCCTACTCTCTAACTTTTTTCTTTATATATATATAAAAAGATGGGAATGTCAGGCCTCCAAGTCCAAGCCTTGAGACCCACATGTACACCTCTGGATGGTCCCCAGGAGCCAGAAAGTCTGAGGTAACCACAAGGAACCAGGTGGCTACAGAAAGAAGGGAAACAACTTGTTCCTGCCTCAACTAATTGCTGTCCCCTGCAACCTGCAACCATAGTTCCTGTTCAGCCTTGCAGAATTTCCCCCTGGACACTGGGTTTCTCAGGACTCCCACCCCTGTAACTAGAGTAATTTACCACACCCTCCCCTCTGCTTGCAACCGATAACCCCCACCCTTATGATCATGCCAATTTATAATGGATGATCCCCCTACCCTTGTGATCATGCATCCCATGATGCCCTTCCCCTCCCCAAGATAGATTACCGACCCCTACCCTTGTGACCATGTATCCCGTGATGCCCTTCCCCTCCCTAAAATAGATTACCATCTTTAACTGATCACTTGCCCCAACCTAGAAAACCAACTCCTATCCCACCACCCTCCACTGACTCAGCCCACCCACACCCGGGTGAATAAATAGCCATGTTTCTCACACAAAGCCTGCCTGGTGGTCTCTTTATGCAAGTGACGCACCTAACATTGACAACATAAAAAGCTGAAAATTTTGAAAGTCAAAAAACATCACCACACATATTTCTTACCAGTAGAACAAGAGGCTGGGAAGAGAGAACTTTTACCTTGTATTATACATGCTTCTGTATTACTTAATTTATTCAGTGACTATGCATCTTTTAAAATAAAAAATACATACAATAAAACATGTTATAAACAATTAAAAGTAAATGCACTGACTGACACAAATATGACAAGAGACTTAACAGTCTTAATATATAGAAGCTCATACAGATCAAAAGGAAAAACATTAAGACCATAAAAATAAAAATGGGTAAGAAAAGATTTATACTTTGAAATAAATAAGTAAGTTTTTAAATTTAAAACATGGGTAAGGGTGTTAACAAAATGTTGAAAACTGAGTACAAATACGTAGTAAACAAAAAATGTCTCATTAATAGTCAAATAAGTACAAACTAAAAGTGAGATATCTAGTGACAAGTTTAAACTAGTGAAAGAAAAGAGAGAAGAAAAGTGAAATATCACTTTTTGCCTATTAGAATAGCAAGACTACTTAAAATTTTATAAATCTAATGTTTTATCCATAGTTTGTGAGAGTATATAATTTATTTGGTAAGAAATTTGGCAATGCCAGATATCTGCAAGATTCAGTCTTGATTAGTAATTCTATTTCTAGGAATATATTATAAGGTAATAATCACAGATATGAACAAAAATTTAAGCATAATCATAACAGTAAGAAATAAATATTTGGTCTCTACCCCTGGTTCCTAACCCAGAGCTCTTAAAAGCCTTATAATTTCCTGACTGGTAGGGGTGAGAAAAGCATCTTTTGTTATAAATTTGTTATATTTGTTCTTTGACCTTCATCTGTATCCTTTATAAATAAACCAGTAAATATATGTAAGTGTTTCCCTGAGATGTGGGAGCCATCATAGCAAACTATCAAACCTGAGGAGGAAGGTCCTGAAAATCTTTGATCTGTAGCCAAGTCAAACAAAAGCATGGGTAACCTGAAGATTCACTAATTGCTACTGGTGTCTAATTGTGTAGTCTTAAAAATACTTGGTGTAAAAAAGCTATACATTTAGTGTCAGAAGTGTTGCATAAGTATAGAAAAATAGATTATTTTTCCTTTTTAATAGTGGTTCATCTGAAAATTATTTAATTGTGGAAATTATAAGGATTGAATAAGGGCATAGTTAATGTGTTACATCTATCAATAAGATGAATATAATGCTGTAATTAAAAATGTTTATGAAGGTTCAATAAAAATACCAGTCTTCCACACATTAGGTATAAATTTAACATAGTTTCAATAAAAATACCTTCAAAATTCTTTTAATTGAAAAGCTGATCCTAAAAGTCAAAAGGGAAAATAAACAAGAATGGCCAGGAAGACCAGGGGAGAGAAAAAGAGTAATGAGGAAGGACCAGCCCTACCAGATATCTATAAAAACATATTGTAAAGCTACAACAGTTAAAAGAGCTTACTACTAGAACATTAATAGACAAATGAAACACTATAGACACAAAATATATACATGAGTTTATTCTGTGAAAAAGGAAGCATCTTAAATCAAAGGAGGAAAAGATGGACTACTGAGTAAATGATAGTAAGACAACTACTAGATATAAAGAAAAAAGTTGGATCCATACCTTCCTAACATTTACCCCTTCAAAAATAAATAAAGAAATGTAAAAAAGTGAAATCTACAAGTACTACAAGAGAAAGCAGAAGGACTAGAAGAAAGCAAGGGATAATTATTACTATTATTTTTTGAAGCGGAGTCTCGCTCTGTCGCCCAGGCTAGAGTGCAGTGATGTGATCTCGGCTCACTGCAACCTCCACCTCCCAGGTTCAAGCAATTCTCCTGCCTCAGCCTCCCAAGTAGTAGCTGGGACTACAGGTGTGAACCACCACACCCGGCTAATTTTTCTGTATTTTTAGTAGAGATGGGGTTTCACTGTGTTAGCAAGGATGGTCTGGATCTCTTGACTTTGTGATATGTCCGCCTCTGCCTCCCAAAGTGCTGCAATTACAGATGTGAGCTGTCACGCCCAGCCCTAGGATAATTATTCTTTTAACACATTTAAAATGGGGAAGGCCTTTCTAAAGACTGTGCAAAATCCGGAAACCATAAAAGTAAATATTGTAAATTTAACTACATAAAAATATATTGCAAAATTTCTACATGGCAAAGATTCGAAAAGCAAAGACAAAACCAAAACCAAACTGGGGAAGATAATAGTGACCTATATTACAGACAAAGGACTAACCTCCCTCATGTGTCATGGCAGCTGGGTTCCCACAGAGTAAGTGATGAGAGAGAGAGAATGAGACAGAGAGAACGAGAGAGAGAGAGAGAGAGAGAAAAGGAGAGAGAGAGAGAACCCAAGGGTGAAATATGGAAGATGCAAACCTTTTATAACCTAATCTCAGGAGTGACATTGAGTTTTTCTTTCAAATTTTTCTGATTTGTTTCCCCGTGGTATCATTTACTTTGTTTCTTGCCTTTGTTTTTCTTATAAACTTTAAAATCAGATTTAGAAGCTTAATTAACTTTATGTTAAGCCTTTCTGCCAAAAATATTTCATATGTAGTATATTGAATTTTATGTTTCCTTTTATTAGTGAAGCAACTTTCCCAGAAGCACCACAGTGGACTTGTTCTCAAATCTAATTGGCCAGATCAGGTAAATATGCACCGTCCTGGACCAAACACTGGTAATGAAAGGGTAACACCCGCCACTGGGGTTCTACTACTGCACAGGATGAAGAGCGGTAATCTCAGGGTGTAAAAACCAAAGTTGGGTGAATTGGTTAGAGTTCTTAGGTCCAGAGGACAAGGTGCTCTCCCTTGCGTTTAAACAGAAACATCAACTTGGAATCACAAAGGGAAGTGGCCAGAGTTGAGGCAGAAACGTAAATAGAGGCCACATCATGGAGGGACCATATACAAGACACAGTAAATGCTGCAAAGTAGGAAAAGGTCATGATCAGATGGACATTTTAGAAAGAACCAGTCTGGCCACAGCACGAAAAGTTTAGGCAAATCTGGAGGCAAGAGGTGTCACTGGGATTCAAGTGTAGGCAGCTGCTGGCTGGGATCAGTTAGTTGGTAGCAGCTAGACCCACCTCTAATATTTGAGGGTCCTGGGTAGGAGTACCAAAGGAGGCCAACATACCATGTGAACAAGTATTCAAAAGTTATAAATCAAGCTAGTAAACCATCAAAAACTCTGTCTTCCTGTCTTGATAAATACATCTTCCTAAGGACCTGAAAGGTCAGGTTTACATTGAGAATTTTGGCCCCTTAGAGTTCCATGCTGGACCTTGGAGGCCCAGAAGAGCAGGCTCTGGCCTATGGCCTTCCTCACTTCCCTTCCCTGTGCAAATAACATTGTGGAATAACACAGATACTTTGAATGTTTGGATCTTACCCAACTACTTACTATTTATGTGAACCGAGGCACTTCAGCTTCTACAATTTTCAAGTGACAGCCATTCGGGGTAAAGTAGGAAACAAAATAATGGCTCTGCCCTTATGGAACCTAGAGGATAGCTGGAGAAAAAGAATCAGTAAGCAGGTGAGCTACAGGTAGTGGTTGATAATAGCCTACTGTGTGGCTTCTCTCAGAGATGTTTGTGCTTTTCTCCTGGAGGTGTTAGGTGGCCAGTGGTTCCCAAACAGGGCGACATTGCCAGAGGTCTCTGGGTGTGCGTGGGCGTTTGGTGGTCACCAAGCCTGGGCACTCACGTATGGCAAACTTCCAGCGACGTGTGGGAACAGTGCTGTTGCGCCCAAAGTGCCAAGGGCGCCCCTGTTGAGAAATAGTGCGAGATGTTTTCTCCTCATGGGGGATTTGGGGTGTAGGGGTGGCGGGGCATAATTTTGGCAGCTACTTCTTTCACCAGTGGCACCCGTCACTTCTTGTAAGTGCTCTGAGGTCACCTGTGGATGCACGTCGGGGAAGGGGAAGAGCCCAGGAGGGTTCGGACGTACTTGGGTGGGTCGTTCCTGGAACTCAGGCCGAAAAGCCGCGGCGGCGGCCCAGATGCAGAGGACGACAGCGACACCTGGCTCTTCTCGGAGCGGCGTCCGGAGGCGGCCTTCCAGCAACTTAAAGGCGGGCAGGGGGGCCCTGCAGGGGCGTGGCGGGGCGGGGCTGCACGCCGACGGCGTGGGGTTGAAGGGCAAGCAGTGCCGGCGTCATGGCGGCCTCCGTGCAAGGCCCGGCCTGGGGGCAGTTGCGGCTCGGCATTGCCGGCCTGTGCTGCCGCCGGCCGCCTCGGGGTCTGCCCGCTCGCGTGCGGCGGCTGCCGTGGCCCGAAGTGTCTGGGCGGAGCGTGGCGGCGGCCAGCGGACCGGGCGCCTGGGGCACTGACAACTACTGCCTGGAGCTGCTGAGGTGAGCAAGCACGACCTTCCCTGAAGGGAGGTCTGGAAGCGAGGTCCTGGGGTGGGAGCGGCTGCGCCTGACGTTTGAGCGAGCGGACAGGCGCCTTCCTCGTGCCCCTCTGGGTGTGCTTTCTAGTGGGCGCCGGGTGCGGGTGTGTGGAGGCAGCGAGCCCACAGGAACATTCACGTGGGTCACAAAATTATGTCAAAATTCCTTCGACTGCCCGCGCTTGTCGCCTTATCTGAACCTTAATTTTAACCGAATTCAGCGTTTTTGCATGAATAATCTTTTTTATTAACAGAACAGTTATTAATTTTAATGACCACGGTAGCCAACTTTGAGTTCTTTCTGTGTGCCTGGCATTATGCAAAGTAGATTAAGAGTAATTAGGCTTCAAGTTGCAACGGACAAATGTAGACCTATTATTTAGGGTTGTAATAGAGCATTTAGAACAATGTCTGGCATAAAGGCACAGTGTGTGGAAGTCATTATTATCTCATTTAACAGGCAAGGAAACGAGGTTTTATAGTGATTAGAGAATTTGTCGGAGGTTGACAACAATAGCCTGGTGAAGTCAAGGCCCTGAAATGTTTTGTTTGTTGGGCTCTCCGAGCGCTGGGACGGCCTGGCACTTGGGAGTTGCTCCTTAATCGTTTGTGGAGGTGGGTTGGATCAGTCAGGTCACCTGGCTCTTGCGGCAGGGGCCCCTGGGAATCCAGGCCTGACTGCTGAAACCAGTGGCTTAGCCCCTCTGCCCTTCTGCTGTGTGTCATTTGGAACAGAGGGGTCAGGTCTCTAAGTACTTGGTCTTAATGACTTACCAAAAGTACTCGAATAACTAACTTGAAGTTGATTATGCAAGTAAAACCTTTTTTTAAAATTCCATTTTAGAGAAAAGTAGCATAGCACAATAAAATACATGCATTTCAATGTTTTGTTTATAATCACCTTTTAAAAATTGTGGGCCGGGCGCAGTGGCTCACGCCTGTAATCCCAGCACTTTAGGTGGCTGAGACCGTGGATTGGATTGCTTGAGCTCAGGTGTCTGAGACCAGCCTGGCCAACATAGCGAAACCCCATCCCTACAAAAAAAAATACAAAAATTGGCTGGGCTTTGTGTCGCGCACTTGTGGTCCCAGCTACCCAGCTACGTTGGAGGCTGAGGTGGGAGGATCACTTCACCCTGGGAGATGGAGGTTGCGGTGAGCCAAGATGGCTCCACTGCACTCTAGCCTGGGCAACAGTCTCAACAAAAAAGCAAAATATTATTAAAGCAAAAATAAGCAAAATATTATTATTTCTTCCCTACCTTATTTGTTGATTACTTATAAGAGAAACAAGATAACGTAGTGGAAAAGCGACATTAAGACTTATAAAAGCCAAAATTGTTAAAAGTTTGCATTATTTTTACATATTTAAATTGTTATATTTTGACGATAAAAAGCTTAAGTTGCCAGAGTATACCACCCAATAGCCACTAGTGTCATAATTTTCCAGCGGTAATCATTCTTACAAATTTCTTATCTATTCTTCCAGGGATAGTCTGTGGATTTACAAATATTTAAGGCTGGAGAGATGGCTACATCTGTAATCTCAGTACTTTGGGAAGCCTGGGTGGAAGGGTTGCTTGAGCCCAGGAGTTTGGGACCAGCCTGGGCAACATAGTGGAACCCTGTTACTACAAAAAGTAAAAAAAAAATTAGCTGGGCTTAGTGGCACAGCTTGTGGTCCCAGCTACTGGGAGTCTGAGGCAGGAGGAACACTTCACTCCAGGAGGTTGAGGCTGCTGTGAGCTGAATTTGCTTCATTACACTCCCACCTGGGCAACAGAGTGAGATCCTGTTCAAAACAAACAAACAAAAATATTTAAATACATTATTAGTTATTTTTGACTTCAGTCCCATGCCAGCTTTTCTCAAGTCTATATGCTGTATTTACAAATGGTCAGGTACTTAACTTGTCTATGTTATTTGTGTGGAATGGGGGCTCTTGACTCTAGTGACTTATTTCAAAGGCTGAATTTTGCAGGCAGACCTGATTTGAGAGTATTAATCCCAGCTCTAGCACTTGGGAAAGTTACTTTAAGGTTCCATTTTGTCTGGGCACCATGGCTCACACCTGTAACCTTAGCGCTTTGCTAAGCTTTCCAGACCAGCCTCAGCAACATAGTGGGATCCCTTCTCTCCAAAAAATAAAATTAGCTGGGCACGGTAGTATGCACCTGTAGTCTCAGCTACTTGGGAGGCTGAGAGGGGAGGATCACTTGAACAGGGAGGTTGAGGCTGCAGTGAGTCAAGATCTTGAGACTGCACTCCAGCTTGGGTGACAGAATGAGACCCTGTCTCCAAAAAAATAAATAATAAATTTAGTTTTTTCCTCATTTGTAAATGTTTACTCTTACAGCCTGGTTTTGAGTATTAAATGTGATGATATAGTAAAAAAAAATGCTTGGCAGAGTTCAGATACTTAACAAATAATAAGTTTAAAAAATGAAAACAAACTTGAATTCTGGCTTCTAATTGCCCATCAATAATCTCTGCAAGATTTGGCCTCTGAAATTGTTTGAGCAGGGCTGTTTTGGATGTGCATTTTATGCAAGGCCTTCAAATATCAGGAAAAATACCAGGCCATAACTTCAGGCTCGCCATTCTGGGCTCTCCTAGTAATTTAGGTTCCTGGGAAAATCTCAAGCCTAATTTACGTAGGCTTCTCTGACTTTGGCTTTGAGGAGGCTAAACAGAGAACCTTAGGCTGTAGTGAGAAGGTGAGGAGGTATTACTGGTGATGTTGGAGTGCATGAATGTTCTTTACTTTCCTGCAACTTCACCAGGGAATCACTTCCTTTGTGCCTTAATGGCACAGTCCGGGTACTAACTCACAACAATCCTAATACCCCATGTGCTTGTTTCTCATATGCCTGTCTCTCTCGACTAAATTGAAGTCAGTGCCTGTCTTCAGTGTCTGGCACATTGCCTGGCACATAGTAGGCACTGCATAAATGTTAGAATGAATGAGAGGTTATTGGCCCTATTGCTATATAAAGTTGAATTTATACATCCTTAATATGGCATTTCTCATTATCTAGGACAGCTCTCAGGTAACTGGATCTTGGTTAGATGCTTAGGACATCCTTGTATATCCATAGTTCAATAATTCATATTTATAACAATGATCCTAAGTGATGAAGAAATGGCTAAATAATCAATATATCCTGTTTAATGTGGTGAAGGGTATAATATTGTTTAGAAAAATTTCCATCCAAAATTTTAAAATAAATGTGTTAATAGGGCAAATCCTTAACTGTGTGGAAGACTTTATTTTCCAAATGTTGTTACAGTTCTATCATCTCTTCATTTCATTTTTTGTTTCTGTCTAAGAAGCTTGAAGTACTTCACATATTGCTTATTTTTAGGAGATAACCTTGATAGGTTATCAAGCTTCATTTGCAAATTGGGAAATAGGTGTGATTGGTGTCATTTCTATTAATAACCAATTGGGTGATGGAAGTTAAGATTGTAATTTGATTCCCATTCAGTGTTTTTCTCACTGTTTCATGTTAACTTCAAGTGTTTTAAACACTTCTGAAATTTGGAGACTTTTTTTTTTTTTTTTTTTTTTTAAATTTGAGGTTACCGATGGTTGCCCCCGCTGGTGTGCAATGGCGTGATTTCGGCTCACTGCAACCTTCGCCTCCCAGGTTCAAGTGATTCTCCTGCCTCATCCTCCCAAGTAGCTGGAATTATAGGCATGTGGCACCATGTCTGGCTACTTTTTATATTTTTAGTAGAGACAGGGTTTCACTATGTTGATTAGGCTGGATGGTTTTGAACTCCTGACCTCTGGTGAGCTAATAGAGAACTCACTTATTCCCAAGGGGATGCACCAAACCATTCACAAGGGATCCACCCCGGTGACCCAAATACCTCCCACTGGGCCTCACCTCCAACATTGTGGGGGTCACATTTCAGTATAAGATTTGGAGGAGACATATATCCAAATATCAGAGCCGTAGTTTCTTTCAGTGGAGAATGGTTTCAGAAACCAAGATCTGGGTGCTAGGTGTGTTCATCAATACCAGGAATGTGGGGTGGGGCCTGAGGGTATTGTTACTTCTAGGCTCTTTCAGCAGATGCTGCAAGGAAATATATGTCTGTGCACAATCCTACATGAGTTTCGATGTCTTATCTCTGGCTTTCTATGTATCTGTCTGTATCTATCTATGTTTTAAAAACCATAAATTCACCCCAATATTTGCTTGAACTATTTTAACTTGATTTGTACTTTTGAAGCTCATTTGAATTCTTAGTAAAACAAAAGTGATTCTAAAACAGTTAAAATGTTAAATACTATATAAGTCAAAATAAATTGATAGAGATTAGGTGGCATTGGGGTACATTTTTCATAATTTTTGAGAAACATATAAAAAAGAAGACATGTCAGACCTTTTCTGAACTGAAGCCTCACATTGTTGTTGTTTTTTGAGACAGAGTCTCTTGCTCTGCCACCCAGGCTGCAGGGCAGTGGTGCAGTCTGGGCTCACTGCAACCTCCACCTCCTGGGATCAAGAAATTCTCAGGCCTCAGCCTCTCAAATAGCTGGGGTTACAGGCATGTGCCACCATGCCCAGCTAATATTTGTATTTTTAGTAGAGACAGGGTTTCACCATGTTGGCCAGGTTGCTCTCAAACTCCTGGCTTCACGTGATCCACCCGCCTTGGCCT
Organism: Cheracebus regulus; assembly: GCA_963574635.1. Lineage (NCBI taxonomy): Eukaryota > Metazoa > Chordata > Mammalia > Primates > Pitheciidae > Cheracebus > Cheracebus regulus. The sequence continues at coordinate 20,964 of CAUYQU010013283.1, read as the reverse complement.
CCCAAAGTGCTGGGATTACAGGCATAAGCGACTGTGCCCGACCTGAAGCCTTTTTGTTTTCAGTTAATCTTGGTCGGTATTTTTATGTGCAGCTTGGAAAGTGAAGAATAACTGTCTTTTTTTTCTGTCTGTTACAGGAAACGGGATTATGAAGGTTATTTGTGCTCCCTGCTACTCCCCGCAGAATCCCGAAGCTCTGCTTTTGCACTGAGGGCCTTTAATGTGGAACTGGCTCAGGCTGGTATTAAGATTCCTTAAAATATTATTTGTGAAATAGTGATGTGATATGTTTAATGCTGAACAATAAAGAAATATCATTGTAATTTATATGTTAGATGTGTTTAAGGTCTCTACTAGTGATTTCTTTTCCCTGCCAATTGTTTAGGCTTAATAATTCAATACCAAAAATAAAACTAGCTAATGAACTTAATGTTTCCAGAAATGCTATTCTGGAATTTTTTATTTCTCTTCTTGAGGTTATTATAAAACTGTGCCATTAACATTGCACATTTGTCTGTTAATTAAATAGATTAGTCAGAAAATCACTGCTTATTCTTTCCAACAATTACATAATTTACATGTATATAGCAGTTTTCAAAGCACTTTTTAAATTGAGGTTTTAGCTTTAATGTGAATAGGGAATGAAAGCAATTGTAACAAACTAGGACCTTAGATCATATTAATTCACTTTTGTCTAAGAGTTCCAAAGGAAGGAGAGATCCTTCTTTTTTCTTCTTTAGAATGGGAAGAATACAAATACAAAATAAATTGAAATGGGGGATGGAGGTGAGGGAGTGAAAAGTGGAACAGCCTTAGTCGTCTTGGTAATAAATTGAGAGGTCAAATACTGGGATTGAGGGAGCAGGAGAGGGTTCAGAGTGTTGAGAGCAGCAAATTTTGACACAGCTTCTCTGGGGAATATGGTAGGAAGTGAACAAGGAACAAATAAAAGGATGTGACTATGGTACCGAGGCACAACTGAAATTCACAACCATGAATCTGCAGAGTCTAATAGACTGACTGTTTTTTCTTCTGGTTATCTTTCTGGAAGTCATGGGTCATGATTTTTCACCTCATCCTTTTTCAAGTGTAAACTCTACATCAGCATGTTAAATCAGTCACAGTTTAGCCATAAATAGTTCCTACCTTGGTCTTTATTATCCTTTTTAAATGATTAAAATTTAATTTTTTAATTTTAAATTTTAGAGACAGGTTACTGAGGTGGTAGTGCAGTGGCATGATCACAGCTTATTGCAACCTTGAACTCCTGGGCTTTAAGCGATCCTCCCACCTCAACCTCCCAAGCAGCTGGAACTGTAGATGTGCCACTGTGCCTAGCTAATTATTATTATTATTATTATTATTATTATTATTATTATTATTATTATTTTAGAGACAGAGTCTTGCTATGTTGCCCAGGCTGGTCTCAAACTCCTGGCCTTAATCATTCTCCTGCCTCAGCCTCCTAAAGTGCTGGAATTACAGGCAGAAGCCACTGCACCCAGTCAATACAATTTTATTTTTAATAAATAAACCCCCAGAGTTCCTTCTGAATTCTCTTCACTTTGTACTTCTTTGTACACTTTGTATAATTTGTACATCTTGCTACTTCTTTGCACATGGAATCTTGTTTATTCACTCATTCAACAAGTATTGATTGAGTGCAGGGACTTTATATAGACTGTATTCAATGCTATACCCACATGACATAAAACAGGGTCTGCACTCATTGAACAAATAAAGAATTGTGTAGTGTATCAGATGGAGACTAGTGCAATGGAGAGGAATAAAGCAGGATAAGGAGGCTGTGAAGGCTGGGTGCACGTGGGTTCCTATTTTATGTAGAATACTTAGGAGAAACCTCATGGAGAAGGTGGCATTGGAGCAGAGATTGGAAGGAGGTGAGGGAGTGAGTTGTACCGATATGTGGGCAAAGAGTATTCTGGGCAGAAGGAACAGCAAGTGCCAAGTCTCTGAGGTGCCAGTGTGCTTGATCAAAGAACAGAAGAAGGTAGGCAGTTCAGCAGAGCAGGGAGGAGTGCCTGGGTGGAGATTAGGGGCTCCTGGGTCAGAAAGGTCTTGGAGACACCATTATGGTCACTTTGGCTGAGTGAGGTGGGCAGCCACTGGAGGGTTCTGAGCAGAGAGACATCACCTCTTGGTTATATTTTGAAAGGATTACTCTTGCTGCTGTCTTGCTGTACGGTATGCTACTGGGATCTGAACACTAAACATTGCTAAGAAACCCACCCACCACCAGGATATTTGGAAGTAATTTCACATGTGGAAAAGTAAGAGTAGTACAAAGAATACTCACAGACCTTGTTTTTACTATTTTGTCCCGTTTGCATTATCATCCTGTCTACATTTGTATACATATACATTTCTCTTTTTATGAATCATTTAAGAGTAACTTAACTATACCATGACCCGTATCCCTATAAACTTGAGTGTGTATCTCATAAGAATAAAGATATTATCTTATATAACCACAGTACACTTATGAAAAAAGAAATTTAACATTGATGCAGTACTTTTATTTGATCTACCATCTGGTTTCTGATTTTGTCAAATGACCCGATAAGGTCCTTTATGGCATTATTTTCCCCTTCTATATGGAATCTAATCTAGGATCATGTATTGCATTTAGTTTTCTGTCTCTTTAGCCTCCTTTATTCTGGAACATTTCCATAGCCTTTCTTTGCATTTTGTGACATTGACATTTTTAAAGCAATACTGTTAAAAATTAAAATGATTCTCACTTGGGATTTATTTTATATTTCATCAGGATTATATTAAACTTACAGATTCCTAGCCTAATATTACCTAAGTGGTCTGTGTCCTCTTCAGAGTCACAAGGAGGCATGAAATAGCCATCTACCTGTCTGTGGTAATGTTAATTTTAGTCATTGAGTCAAGATGTTAATACTTTTTCCCTTGCTACTAATAGGCAGCCTATGAGGAGAACTGTTAAGACCATGTTCCTTATCAAAATTTACCTCCTAGATTTAGCTTGTGTTGGTACTTCTTGCCTGAGTCTAAGAAGGCCATTCTTTTTTTTTTTTTTTGAGACGACGTTTCACTCTTGTCACCCAGACTGCAGTGCAGTAGCACGATCTTGGCTCACTGTAACCTCCGCTTCCCGGGTTCAAGCGCTTCTCCTGCCTCAGCCTCCTGAGTAGCTGGGATTACAGGTGCCCGCCACCACGCCAAGCTATATTTTTGTATTTTTAGTAGAGACAGGATTTCATCATGTTGCCCAGGCTGGTCTCAAACTCCTGACCTCAGGTGATCCACCCGCCTTGGCTTCCCAAAGTGCAGGGATTACAGGCGTGAGCCACTGCGCCTGGCCAGAAGGCCATTCTTAATCAGTAGTGAGTGAGGGAGACAATGTTATGATCTTCTTTTTAAAAATTACTTAAAGAATGAATCAATGAATTTATTAAAAATACATGCAGTAAAATTCACTCTGTTGTATTCTATAGTTCTAAAAAAATGTAGTTATGTGTTTACCACCATAGTCATAATATAGAACAGTTACATTAACTCAAAAAATTTCTTCAAAAATACTGATTTTTTAGACAGTAGACAATGCATTTGCTAAAGTTTTAAAATCCTACTTATAGGTTAAAGACTCAGTCTCTGAGAAAACAATTGGACTGATGCGAATGCAGTTTTGGAAGAAGACTGTGGAAGATATATACTGTGACAATCCACCACATCAGCCTGTGGCCATTGAACTATGGAAGGTAAAAACAACAACTACTACTACTACTTTTAATTTGTAAGAATATTATTCAAGACTACTTTTTGATGGACAATTTGGATGCTAGTGATTATAGTGGAATCTATCCTGAAAATATTTTTAGGCTTATGTATTCAGATCTATTTTAGTTTTGGCCGAGAAGTTTAAAATTACCCACTGATAATTTACACAGGTCTTTTGTGGATTTGGTTATTCAAGGAAAAAGGAAGAATCCGATCGCTATATAATAAGTTAACTTTTGTATTTTCCATATTTCCATATTTGCTTGCAGAATTTAAATCCCACACAGTTTATGCAATAGCAGGTAAAATTTTCTGTTTTCTCTGCCTAGCAGGAGCTCCTTATACCCGTGTTTTAATTCAGATTCTGGGCTATAGAACATGTGTTAATCCTTTGTGAAGGGAGACTTGCTCTCAGTGTTGTCCAGATACAAATCTAAAACTCCCTTTCTAGGTGATAGAATTACCTATCAATTGTTGAGTTTTAGGTGTTAGAGAATGGAAATCTATGGGCTAGAGTATTATTTATATAGCTAGATGTGTATCATAAATGGTTTTATAGTAAGGCAGCTGTATGGATCCCTCGCTCATAAGCAGCTATACATGGCTTAGAAATGTTCTAAACTGTGAGAGGAGGAAGGGAATTAGGTACCTTTCCTCACTGATCCATGTCCCTGTTGTAATACAATGATTGCCAAAAGAGGGTTTCTGTAACAGGAGCCACCCACAGACCTGACAGTGGCACACCTCTTCTCAGGTCTACGTACCAGCAGAGGCAGGCCCAGTTTCTGGGCCCCAGATTGACTTCACAGAGCCCCAGTAAAGATGGAAAGCCAGACCCCCCCCCAACCGGGGATTGAGAAGAAAAATTGGATGGGAAGCTGTGAGTATTAGATTAGTTCTTTACCTCTGTTCATCCGACTTCAAGAAGCTTAACCTAGGTGACACACTAAAAAGTTTCCCTGGCCGGGTGCGGTGGCTCACGCCTGTAATCCCAGCATTTTGGGAGGCCTAGGCGGGTGGATCACCTGAGGTCAGGAGTTCGAGACCAGCCTAACCAACATGGAGAAACCCTGTCTCTACTACAGGTACAAAATTAGCTGGGTGTGGTGGCGCATGCCTGTAATCCCAGCTACTCGGGAGGTTGAGGCAGGAGAATCGCTTGAACCCAGGAGGCAGAGATTGTGACGAGCCAAGATCGCGCCATTGCACTCCAGCCTGTGCAACAAGAGCGAAACTCCGTCTCAAAAAAAAAAAAAAAGTCCCTAAAATCCAGAAACCTCTTCTATTTATTATTTTACACATAAACTGGAGTATAGTGGAGGTGTATGTTAAGACTTGCATAAAAGGTTTTGGCCTTTGTTGGGAAATATGTGGAAGATTAGAGAGTCCTTTGATGCAAATTCGTCTTTCCTTGGCTTCTCTTAAAAAAACAAAAGATATACCTCAATTACAGAATGTTTATATATGTGCCAATTTAGGATTGCTAAATTGTCCAATTTTAATAGCTGCTTACATTTTGATGGTTAGTGTTGACTAGCTTTTGGACATGACCAGTGTTGAAGCTTAATGTGAATATTTGAAAGACACAGGTCGTGTTTAGTGCAGTTGTCCTTGTTGTGTGTTCTCTATCCCTCCCTATCCTGCTGGAGCGTATGGGGAATATTGGGTATTTGAAGTGTTGGGTTCTTGAGAAGATTAAATAGAGGTAACAGTGACAATGTGTTATCCAGAGAGCACTTTTCTACTGCACTGTTTCATTGGTATTTTTAGGGTACAAGCTAGTTGAATATTTATAATTTCTTATATATTCTACATGGGTTCCCCATTTGTCTGTATATGAATTTTAGCTGCAGTGTGAATTTATGTTTATAGCCAAGGTCTTTATTATATTGGACTTCAGTTTCCAGAGTTCAAACTACATTCAGCAAATTTCTAACTTTCTTAAAATATTTATTTTTTTACCTTGGTCTCTGATTTCCTTCTGAATCAGAACTATATTTTGTAATCAAGGATCTACAGCCATTATACCTTCAGCCTTGAGTAAATAGGAGCTTGGCTTTTCATTGACTAAATACTTACTGAGTACTTTTATGTGCTAGAAATGGTGCTTGAAGGTCTACAAGATCAAAATGCCCATCCGCTCAGACATGTGTAAAATAAAACAAGAACAGGAATCCTTAATGACTGATCGGCTGATTCCTTGGATTTGGAAGAGAGGCCTATAGGGAGAGTGCTGCCATGTTGTAGTAGGAGTAGGAGTAGTGCCGGAAACACTTTGAAACTAACACCATGCAACCCTTTTAGCATCTGTTGGATTCCTGCCAGGCAAAGGGGACTTAATTATCCATGCATACACCTTTGTCATGTAATGCGTATTGATGAACATGCTGGCCTTTACATTTTACTATCAGTGACATCTGAGAGTCTTAGTTGAAGTATAGCATATCCCTAGATCTTATGTTTCACTACTATATTTATTTATTGTGAAAATATACTTAATGTTGACATGGCAAACAAAAAAACAATTTTAAAACTTACTTGGAAATAATTCCAAACTTTCAGAAAGATTACAGAATTCAAAGCAGGAGATTCACCAGCATGGTGAATCTGGATAAAGGAGAGTGATGGTGAATGGTACAAACATGGCTCACTGCAGCCTCAACCTCCTGAGCTCAGGCGATCCTACTGCTTTAGCCTTCTGAGTAGCTGGGACCACAGGCATGTGCCACCACATTTGGCTAATTAGAAAATTTTTTTTTGTAGAGACAAGATCTCACTATGTTGCCTCACCTGGCCTCCTGGGCTCAGGCCATCCTCCCACCCTGGCCTCCCAAAGTGTTGAGATTACAGGTGTAAGCCACTGTGCCTGGTTCACCTGTTGTTAATATTTTATGCCATTTGTTTAATCATTTCTCCTCACTCACATTTGCACTTTCTTTCTCTTCTCCTCTCCTCCTTCCCCTATTCCCCTATATATGTATTCACATTCATAATTTTTTTGTGACTCCTTTGATTGTAAGTTATATACGTCATAATCCTAACCTAAAAAATTCAGTGAATATTTTCTTTTTTTTTTTTTGACACAGGGTCTCACTCTGTCACCCAGGCTGAAGTACAGTGGCACAGTCTTGGCTCACTGTAGCTTTGCTCTCCCAGGCCCAAGTAGCTGGGACTACAGGCATGTGTGACCACATGCGGCTGATTTTTTTTTTTTTTTGAATTTTTAGTACAGATGAGGTCTCATTGTGTTGCCCAGGTTTTGAATTCCTGAGCTCAAGTGATCCACTCACTTTGAGATTATAGGTGTGAGCCACCATGCCTGGCCTCAGTAAATATTTTCTTTTTTTCTTTTTTTTTTTTTTTTTTGAGACAGGGTGTCACTCTGTTGCCCAGGCTGAAGTGCAGTGTTGTGATCTCGGCTCACTGCGCTTTCCACCTCCTGGGCTCAAGCCATCCTCCTACCTCAGCTTCCCGAGTAGCTGGGACTACAGGCACCCGCCACCACACCTGGCTAATTTTTTTTGTAGAAGTGGGATTTCACCATGTTGCCCAGGCTAGTTTCAAACTCCTGAGCTCTAGCTATCCTCCTGCCTTGTACCCCCAAAGTGCTGGGATTACAGGTATTAGCCACTGTGCCTGGCCTAATATTTTCTAAGAATAGAGAGATTGTCTTACATATAATCAGAACAGTTATTTTTTTTGTTTACATTTTTTTTCTAGAGACAGGAGCTCACTGTGTTGCCCAGGCTGGAGTGCAGTGGGGTGATCATCGCTCACTGCAACCTTGAATTCCTGGGCTTTATCCTCCTGCTTCAGCCTCCTGAGTAGCTGGAACTATAAGCACACATCAGCACGCTCAGCTAATTTCTAAAGTTTTTGTAGAGATGAGGTTGCTATGTTGCCCAGGCTGGTCTTGAACTCCTGAACTCAAGCGATCCTCCTGCTTTGGCCTCCTAAAGTGCTGGGATTAGGCGTGAGTCACTGTGCCTGACCAAAACAGTTATTGGCTTTAATAAATTTAACTTTGGTAGAACAGTTTCATCTAATTTTCCATTCATATTCCAAATTTGTCAGATGACTTAATAATGTCCACAATATCATTTTTCCCTTCCAGTACAGGATCCAATCTTGGGTCAAGTACTTAATTGTCATGTCTCTGTAGTTTGTTTTAATCTGGAACACTTCCATAGCTTTTTTTTAGCCTTTTATGACATTAACATTTTTGAAGAGTATGCCCCCCACCCTGTCTTTTTAAAATAAAACACTAAGTTTGGACTAGTCTGATGTTTTGTCATGATTAGATTGAGGTTACGGATTCTTAGCTGGAATCCATACTTCATAGGTGGTATATCCTTCTCAGCATGTCACATGTAGAGGCACACTTTGTCCACCTGTCCTTTGTAGCATGGTTAATTTTGATTTACTTAGTCACAGTTTTGCCCGGTTTTCCCACTTATAATTCTGCTTGCAATAATCAACAGTTTTTGAGGAGAGACTTTAAGACTGCAAATATCCTGCTCCTCATCAAAATTTCTCCCTAAACGTAGTAGCCATTAATGGTTCTTGTCTGATTCAGTCTTTACTCTTATGGTTGTAGAATGATAACTTCTCAACTTCAGCACTTGGTCCACATTTACCAGTTGGCACTTAGTGTTCTGCTATAAGAATGAGCTCTTATTTTCATACATTTATTTGTTTATTAATTATTGGTATAGACTCATGATTTCTTGCTTTTTATAGTTTATAATTCACTCATGTACTGATTTTGGTGTTCAGGTTGTCCCAGCTTTGGATGGTGGGAACTCCTTCACACTAGCTGCTACGTCCTTGTGACATGCTTCCATCATTTTCTGGATCACTTTCTTATCTTCTGGCACAATAAGATGTTCTAGGATCCTCTTGAATCTCTCTCCTACCCCACCTTTGGAATCACTCATTTCTCCACAGCCTTGATTCCTTTAAGGAGAATGGTGGCAGAGACAAGTGTCTGGGCACTAGATGTGCTCTTCCTACTGGAGTGTCTTTACTTGCTTAAGTAACAGTTTACCATGCAGACTATTTTTGTTGGAGTTTTAGTCCCTCTATTTTTCAAGAAGTGGTTATTTTTGCTAAGTAGAATCTTTATCCTGTGGAAAAAAATTTGCATGTAATGAGTAAGCATAGAAGTCAGGGTGGCTAGGCACAGTGACTCATACCTATAATGCCACCACTTTGGGAGGCTGAGGTGGGAGGATCATTTCAACCCAGAAGTTTAAGACCAGCAACATAGTGAGACCCTGTCTCTACAATTAAAAAAAAAAAAAAAGTCAGTATATATCACATAACAGAGATGTTCAGTACTTAATACTTAATTCTGGTTTTGTTTTTGTTTGAAAGTGGAATTGTTAAATTACCAGCAGTATAGGAAAAGAAGACAAGTTAGTAGAAAAGTATTAGAAATATAATCTTATAAATGTTTTAAAATGTTTTCTAAGGACATTTTCTTTTTCCTGATATTTCTTTAACATAGCTGTCTATCTGGTGATGAGTTATTACAAATGTTCTCTTGGTTTTGTATTTGGTTTGTTTATTTTATTCAGATCTACAGAAGTCATTTCTAGTACTTTCTAAAAATTTATAATACTGTTTGTTTTTTAGGCTGTTAAAAGACATAATCTGACTAAAAGATGGCTTATGAACATCATTGATGAAAGAGTAAGTTGAAATTGTTCAAGTCTTAAGCTTTTGTTTTCTGTTTAATCCTTAAGCTAATTGTTCAGGAAGGAAATACTTTGATTGTATATTAATATTTTGGAGAAAGGAAACTTTTAGAGAACCGTGCCATTTTATCCATACTTTACCCTTGTATGCTACCCACATCAGCCCCCAGTACCCTCACGTTGAGACAGACAGGCACCCAGGCAGAGGCATATGTATGCACAACCACAATCTGCTATTTTGGTTTTATACTTACATGTATCTGTCACCAGCTTTAGTAGTTATCAGCACATTTCCAATCTTGTTTTATCTGTATTCTGCCAACTCCCCTCACTAATCTGCGTTGGATTATTTTAAAGAAAATCCCAGATATCTTATCATTTGATCTGCAAATGTATATGTATCTTAAAAAGATAATGACAAAAAACATAACCATAGTATGATTATCATACCTTAAAAATTACTAGTTATTCCCTAACATCATCAAATACCTTTATGTATACCCCAGTACTTGGATCTGTGTCTAAATAGTAGAGGGCATAAAGAAAGTCTGACAGTTCCAGTGAATGGAATCCTGTACCAAATTCTTAGAACTGAGTTCTAGGTCCAGCCAAGTCAGCGAATTGCTGTGTGACCTGGCCTAACTTGTGTGATCTTTCTGACGTACTGTTAGGTCAGTGTTCCCCTTGGCCTGATATTAATCACATACTGTGGAAATGTAAGTTTACTTAGCTTTTTGAGATACAGTTTGCTAACTATAGGCTATAGCAATAATAAGAAGCCAAAAAGAGATAATAGCTAAGATGACCTATTTTCAGGTGTCTTCATTTCTGTTTTTACAAAGTAAAGAAAATTAGAGAACTTAAGACAGAGATACCATTTTAGTTTAATGAAAAATAACATTTGGCTTTTGAAGGAGGGATATTTAAAAGTAAAGAACTGTGAATAAACATTGATCTATAGATTCAATGCAATCCTTATCAAAATTCCAGCTTTCATTTTTGCAGAAATTGACAAACTGGTCCAAAAATTTATGTGGAAATGCAAGGAACCCAGAAGAGCCAGAATAATCTTAACAAAGAAGAACAAAGTTAGAGGGCTCATATTTCCTGATTTCAAAACTTAACTACAAAGCTACAGTCATCAAATTGCATATTCCTGATATAGGGTAGACAGATCAATGGAATAGAAACAAGAATCCAGATATAAACCCATATATTTATAGTCAATTGAGCGACAAGGGTATCAAGACAGTTCCGTAGGAAAAGAACAGTCTTTTCAACAAATGGTACTGGGGCAATTGGATACCCCTTGCAAAAGAGTAAGTTTGAACTCCTGCCTCATACCATATACAAAAATGAACTCAAACTAGATAAAGACCTAGATGTAAGAGTTAAAACTGTGAAACTCTTAGGAAAAAACGTAGGTGTAAATCTTAGTGAATTTTAGGTTAGGCAGTGGTTTCTTAGATATGATACCAAAGGCAGAAGCAAGAAAAGAAAAAATAGATAAATTGGACTAAAAGAAAAAAATTATTTGCCAGTTATAGATCTGATAAGGGACTATTATCTAAAATATACAAGAAACTTACAACTCAACAATAAAAAAGAACCCCAATTTAAAAATGGGGAAAGGATTTGAGTAGACATTTCTCCAAATACGGTGTACAAATGACCAACAAGCATCTGAAAAGATGTTCAACATCTTTTCATTATGAGAAATGCAAATCAAAACAAAGAAACATCACAGCTGTTAGGATGACTGTGATTTTTAAAAAAAGATGCACAATAACAAGTATTGGTGAGAATGGGGAGATGTTAAAACCCTTCATACATTGCTGGTGGGAATGTGAAATGGTGCAACTGCTTTGAAAAAACAGTTTGGCAATTTTTTCTTCAAAGAGTTAAACACAGAGTTACCATAGGCCCCAAAATTCTACCCCTAGGTTTGTATCCAAGAGAAATGAAAACATACGTCCACACAGAACTTTATGTTTGTAGCAGCATTATTCATGATAGCACAAAAGTAGAAAGAACTCAGTCTGTTAATTAGTTGTTAAACAAAATGTTGTATATCCATACAATGGAATATTATTCATAATTTATTCAACTAAAAAATGAAGTACTAACAGATGAATCAACCTTGAAAACATTTGCTAATGCTAATTGAAAGAAGCCAGACACAAAAAGCTACATATTGTATGATTCCATTTTTATGAAATGCCCAGAATAGACAAATCCATGAAGACAAAAAGTAGATTTGTGGTTTGCCAGGGCTGAGGCGAGGGGGAAATGGGAAGTATCTGCTTAATGGATACAAGTTTTCTTTTGGGGGGGTCCTTAAAATATTCTGGAATTAGATAGTAGTGATAGTTGCACAACTTTGTGTACATACTAAAAACCAATGAATTGCATTATTTAAAGGGATAAATTTTATGGTATGTTAATCATGTCTCAAATTTTTTAAAAAAACATGAAGGATACATTTTTATTTTTTTTCTGGAATCATTGCTGGTGTCAGTGGTGTCAGTTTCTTTTCTTTCTCTCTCTCTCTCTCTTTTTTTTTTTTTTTTGAGAGACAGAGTCTTGGTCTGTTGCCCAGGCTGGAGTGCAATGGCATGATCTTGGCTCACTGCAGCCTCCCTCTCCCAGGTTCAAGCAATTCTCCTGCCTTAACCTCTTGAGTAGCTGGGATTACTAGTTAAAGTTAGCCATGGTGCCACCACACTCAGCTAATTTTTTTTTTGTAATTTTAGTAGAGATAGGGTTTCACCATGTTGGACAGGCTGGTCTCAAACTCTTGACCTCATGATCTGCCCACCTCGGCCTCCCAAAGTGCTGAGGTTACAGACATGAGCCATTGCACCCGGCCTCTTTTTTTTTTTTTTTTTTAATCCTGCATGTGGCATTTGATGCTGGTGTGTTTCTTTTTATTTTAAAGAGGGTGAAATAGGGAATAATATTTTGCTCTAATGATAGTCTTCGTAAATGTATTATTATGAAAGTGGCTAAGTGTTCTTGCTGTTAGATTCTCATTTTTCTGTTTATTGAATATAGTGTTTTTAGGGAATCAACCCTGTTTTTTTTTAGCATGGTTTTATTTTGGGGGATGGGTTGGGCACTGGTTTCTGTTTTCTTTTTCTAGGTACCTTTTCCTTATTAAGCATGTAGATTCAAGAGTCGAATGTGTGGATTCCCATCCCCACCATTTATTTATTAACTGTGTGTCTTTGGACATGTTATTTATGTGTCTATGCCTCAGTTTTCTTCATTTGTAAAATGGGAAAAGAATTCCTTATCTCTTGGTAGGGGGGTTGTTTGGGTTAAGAAGACAATGTCTAAAGTGCTTAAGTAAGAGCTCAGTAAAGTTGATTTTGATAATGTGGGCTTTAGATAAAATATTTTAAAGAGCCATGTCCATGGTGATTTGTACATTGAGATTATTCCTGATGTCTTATTCTGAGATGGTGATTTGAAAGTATTGAATATGTAGAACTTTAATATTTTAATGTTTTATCTTATTGTGTACTAAATAACATACACTAAATATTTTTATTCATTATTATTCAGTTCTTTGGTGCAAAAAACAGCACCTTTTCTTTATAAAATACTGACCATTCAACAGACTTTATTTGCATTTTATTTGATGTAGGAAAAAAATCTAGATGACAAAGCATATCGTAACATTAAAGAACTGGAAAATTACGCTGAAAACACACAGTGCTCTCTTCTTTACTTAACACTAGAAATATTGGGTAAGTTGTTTTTTCTGTTTCATACTTCTTTTTTCCAATAAAACACCTTTGAGATTTCACTTTTTCATAATTTGACAAGCTAATCAGTTTAGCACTAAAGTCTTCCTGTGTACTATCTAAAGGAACAGGTTTTGTTTTTGTTTTTGTTTTTATGTTGTTGTTGTTGTTGTTGTTGTTAGCAAGAAAAGGGAATTTATGTCTCTTTCTCTGTAATGCAGAGTAATCCAAGACTCAGGCTCTCATACAGCTACTTTAGCTACCTCATGGGAATGCTGAAATTAATAATCGGGTAATTGCAGGTGGCTTTACTTTTTTACTATAGCATCTCCTGCTATTTGGAAGGCCTATAGCTTGACTCTTCCTTTCCTGTTAATAACACATCCCCATGGAAAAAGAAAAGTAGAAGCAAAACTGCATTTATAAAAGTTTTTGAGATTTTTCTTTCTCTGCTCCTTTAAAAACAAACTTTTGATGGCAGGATTTCTCCTCTGACTTTGTTGTCAGTTAGTGAGGTCTTATTGAAATGAGGAAATTATTTGGGCCAAGGACAATACCATCTCATTTGAAGAAGGTAATATATGTCTTTATACCTCCCTCAAAGAATAATACAAGTCCCCATTGCATCTCCAAGGCCTGTTCTGGCCTGCAGCTCTGGTGACATGTTTGCCATCACAGTGAAAGGACGGAGCAAAGAGCAGAATGTTTGTTAAGCTTATTGTTAAAATGAAGTCATATGGAAATTGCACAGAGGAGAAGAAATGGAAGACTTGTAAAGTTTTTCCATGAGAGCTGATTAAAATTCTAAATGTGTTCTTGGTGTGCTGTAGTCTGAGGAAAACTCTTATTTAAAAGTTGAGATTGAGATTTAGATATCTGCTAGTGGTAAATGGTCAACTTGTTTTTGTGCCCAGTTTTTCACTCATAAATACTGTTTTTCACATATAAAACATAGGATAAACATCCAGTTTTATGTGTTTAGGTGATTTCTCTATGCCTTTTCTATTGATTTATTAGGCACTTAAATAGAGCAGCCCTGTATAATTTCTGAAATCATAGGTATAAAGGATCTTCATGCAGATCATGCTGCAAGTCATATTGGAAAAGCACAAGGCATTGTCACTTGCTTGAGAGCAACGCCATATCATGTGAGCAGAAGAAAGGTGTTCCTTCCCATGGATATTTGTATGCTGGTAAGGCTGTAATTTGCGCCTTTGAATAATTTTACCTCAGGAATCTGGGGAAGGAAGTCATCTCTTGCTTTGTTGCTTAGTCTATTCAAGTAATTGCTTTGAAAGGAATGCTTATTGTTTACTGAAAATGGTCTTCCTCTTTTTATCCCAGAGTTATCAAGTCAGAATTGTGTCCATCAGGCATTTTAGATCTCTGGAGGAGCTATGAGTAGGAAGGTTCAGAGAACCTCATTTGGTATAGATTCATGTTGATGACATGTTCCCTTCCAAGCAATTGCAGTAATTATTCCTAGTGTTCACTTTAGCCTGTTCTTTATTTTATTCTATTGGAAGTAATCCATTTTAAGTGTCTGTTTATGAGAACTTTTCTTTTTTGAGATGGAGTCTCACTCTGTCGCCCAGGCTGGAGTGCAGTGTCGTGATCTCGGCTCACTGCAACCTCCACCTCCCAGGTTCAGGTGATTCTACTGCCTCAGCCTCCCAAGTAGCTGGGACTACAGGCTCATGCCACCATGCCTGATTAATTTTTTTTATTTTTAGTAGAGACGGGGTTTCACTGTTTAACCAGGATGGTCTCAATCTCCTGACCTTGTGATCCACCCACCTCGGCCTCCCAAAGTGCTAGGAGTACAGTCATGAGCCACAGCGCCCAGCGAGAACTTTATTTTTGAGATGAGATTCATTATTATCTGTTCTTTCAGACTTTCTGTATGTTTGTTTTCTTGCTTGTATATTTTCATTCTACCTATAACTTGTTAATTAATATCTTGTTGTAGCCAGGCTTGGTGACTCATGCCTATAATCCCAGCACTTTGGGAGGGTCACTTGAGCCTGTTGAAATCAGCCTGGGCAATATGGTGAAACCCCATCTCTACAAAAAATACAAAAATTAGCTGGGTGTGTTGGTGCACACCTATAGTCCCAGCTACTTGGGAGGCTAAAGTGGGAGGATCCCTTGAGCCTGGGAAGTTGGACTATAATGAGCCATGATTGTACCACTGTACTCCAGCCTGGGTGACAGAGTGAGATCCTGTCTCAAAAAACAAAAAATCTTATTGCATGTTCCAGGTGTCTCTCTCATTTTTATTTTCCCTCTCTCTCTCTACACATGTGCGCACACGCACGCACGCACGCACACATACACATTTTAAAAGACAAAATAGGCATTAAACTGTACATACTCATTTGACAGTTATTTTCTTGTGCTAAGTTAGTTTTAATTGTGCTTTTAGATTCCTAATATAATGTATATTTCTCTATACAGCATGGTGTTTCACAAGAGGACTTTCTACGGAGGAACCAAGATAAAAATGTGAGAAATGTAATATATGACATTGCCAGTCAGGCACACTTGCACCTAAACCATGTAAGTAGGCTTTTTTTTGCTAAATCATTTAGGGAATAATCATTTCTAGATGTGGCTATTCTTAAAACATCTTTATGATGTTCCCAATTTGGCAGTCTTTTATTCCATTTTTCATTGATTTCCCAATAGATTTATCTGAGTCTGTTGTAAACTTTTCTTACCTAAAAAAGTTCCTCCCCGCACCTCAATAGCACATGAATGCATCCTTTACTGAGTTAATCAAGCCTGTGCTTTCTCATGTGGCTCCTCGGTGCTCCATCTGCTTCTCTCTCGGAAGACAGGGTGTCTTTCCGCCTTCCAAAGCCGATGCCTCTCCTCCCCTTCCCAGGGGCTGCATCCTCAGCAACCCCCAGCTGGTGTTTTCAGTTTGCTTCTCTAATATGTGGCCTCTTTTATCTTCTGGTTTGTTGGTTCTGCTTTCTGAATTTGTGAATCCTTCTGTCGGTACTTTTCTCTCCTTCCTTCCCTGTGGGAAGGAAGTGTTCTGCATTCACTGTTACCTTGGGCCCTTACCACCTTGGCAGTGCTCATCATGCTATGATTTGGCTCCTATCCTGCCCAATCTAATAAACAATCACTAGTAAATACTCTCCTTATTATCAGATTTAATGGTCATTTACAATTCATTTTCATGAACTCTTCTTCTTTTTTTTCTTTTTTGAGGCGGAGTCTTGCTCTGTCACTTAGGCTGGAGTGCAGTGGTGTGATCTTGGCTCACTGCAACCTCCATCTCCCGAGTTCAAGCGATTCTCCTGCCTCAGCCCCCTGAGTAGCTGGGACTACAGGTGCATGCCACCATGCCAGCTAATTTTTTTGCATTTTTAATAGAGATGGGGTTTCATCATGTTAGCCAGGATGGTCTTCTTTTTTGACATCATAGACGCCTTTCTCTCTGTGTCACTTGCTGACTTTCTTCCATTAATTCTCTGACGTGACTCCTAAACTAACTCCTGATTTCTCCTACCTGTCACTTTAGTTGTTCTCTAAGAGTTAGTTCTTCATCTCTTAAACTTTTTCAAGACTTTTGTTTGGAATTTGACGTTGTTGACTATACTCATCTTTCTTGAAATTGTCTGTCATTCATCTCCATGGTGTTACTCCTTTCTGGTTCTCTTTGAAGTGTTTCCTATTTCAGTGGCTCTAGAAGACTTGGTGGGAACTTTCTATTGCTTAGGTCCCATAATGCTCATTTTTCCTAGTACTTCTTCCCACCTTTTTTTTTAATCTTCAGTAGATTCTGAAGAGTTGGACACTTACCTGCCTATCACAAGGGTTTTGCACTTGCTGTTTTTCCTGATTTTTCCCCTCTATCCCACCTCCACTCCAATTAGTACTCAGATATCACCATATCAGAAAAGCTTCCTTGGCCACCTTACCTAAAATAACATCTTCCTTTTCCATCACCCTCGGTCTCCTTAATTAGCTTAGCACTTTTCACCACCTGATGTTAAAAGTTTGCTTATTGGCTGGGTGTAGTGGCTCACACCTGTAATCCCAGGACTTTGGGAGGCCGAAGCAGGTAAATCATGAGGACAGGAGATTGAGACCATCCTGGCTAACACAGTGAAACCCCTTCTCTACTAAAAATACAAAAAAGTAGCTTGGCCCACGTGGTGACATGCACCGTAGTCCCAGCTACTTGGGAGGCTGAGGCAGGAGAATCGCTTGAACCTGGGAGGCGAAGATTGCAGTGAGCTGAGATTGCGCCACTGCACTCCAGCCTGGGTGACAGAATGAGACTCCGTCTCAATAAAAAAAAAGTTTGCTTATTGCCTCCCCACTTCATTGGAATGTAAGTGACTGTTTGATTTTGTGCTATATTCTTCAGCATCTAAAGTACCTGATTACATTATAGGCACTCAGAAAATATTAAATACATAAGTAATCAGAGTGTAAGCTCTCTGAAGGCAAAGACTCTATCTTCAGCTTTTTAAAATTTCCTGAATATCTAACAGTTCTCTTCTCTGACAGAGGTATAGATAAAATACATGGAACTTTAGATGAGAAATTACTTAGGATTAACTAGCAGAGTTTTGGGTAAGATCTGAGCACACTACAGAATCATGAGAGGCAGGAAAGCCTTGGACTTGTGTGGAACCTGAGCAGTCCCAGTCAAAGGGCATGTAAAGCACCTGGGAAATAGATTCCCAGGCCTCACTCCTTGGAGACTGGGGCAGTAAACCTGGGATGGGGCCAGTAATTCAAATTTCCAAATAATTTTAAACAACCAGGTTTGAACACCACTGGGGTATAGGTAATGTGGTCCTGGAAAGTGGGTTTGGAATGGTGGATTAAAGAAAGATTATGGAGTTGTAGAGGCTTTTGAGAGGCATTAGAGTATTGTGGATGAGCATACAAACTCTGGAACCAGAAACCTGACTTTAAATCCTAATTCTACCATTTACTAATCATGTAATCTTACCCTCTCTGTGCTTCAGTTTCTTCATCTGTAGTAGAGGATCATTTTAGCACCTAGCTTAAAGGGTTATTTGGATAAGTGAGTTAACGTATATGGAGAGTTTATAATGTAGTGCAGCATATTGTAAGTGAAATGTTAGTTTTCATCCTCATCATCATCATCATCTTCATCATCATCAAATAAAACAGTGACATTAGTGTTGCGGAGTAGGAAACCCTGCTAGCAGTGTTTGAGACAAGAGAGTTTAGAGGTTGGGTGATCGGTTAGGAGACTTAGGAGAGGGAGAAAGAGTGTCTGATTTCGAGACAATAGATGTTTATGTATGTGTATGTATGTTTATATATATGTATACATACATGCACACAAATAACTGAACTAGCATTAACTAGGCTTGATAACCAATTGGATTGTGGCAAGATCAGATAGAGGGAAAGTTGAAGGCTGCATGAAGAATTCAAGTATGGTACTTTGATGGTGGCATTCAAAAGCTATAGTAATACCAGAAACAAACTAATGGTATGTTTGGTGTGGCTCATTAGACTTTGGACCAGCTGCTGAACGTAATTGAATTTGAGGGGATTAGAGGACATTTAGGGAGATAGGCAATTGAAGAATACAGGACTGTGACTTTTAAAGGAAGTCAGGACTAAAGATGATGTATTTGGGAGTCATCCACATAAAAGGCTTATAATTAAAGCTCTAAGTTTGGATGGGGTTGCTGAAGGAGAATGTACAAAGGGCCAGGGGCAGAACCCTGAGGCCCACCTCCATTTATAAGGTAAAAGGAGAAAGGGCCATTTATGAGGAAGAAGGAGAAGGAAAGAATCTTCATAGAAATAAAACTGAGAGCCAGTTTCTTGAAAATCAAGGGAGGAGAAGATTTAAGAAAGAAGAATATCAGAGTTTTACATGCTACAGAGTAAGTGAAGAGAAAAGATAGCTGTGGTGATTAGTAGATTGTGGATGATTGTAGAGTAATTTTAGTAGATGGTTGGAGTCAAACTGTAATGTAATGAGTTAAGAAGTGAGTCAGGAAGTAGAGGGCTCTTCCTGGTGTTACGGACAATGTAAATGAAGACATGGAGACAAGAGTGGGCTTGGTGAACACAGGATGATGGATATCACCCTGAGAGACCAGGTGATGGACGAGATTAGAGTCAAGATATGGAGCCCTTTGAATTCCAGGATGAATGGTTGAAACTTGACCAATCAGGGAATTAAAGAAGGTAAAAATGAAATGATGATGTAAGGACATTAATTTGTCTGGCTGCGTGAAACGAATTAACGGTCAGGGAACACAGGCAGGAAGATGGCCTAGGAGGATCTTAGTCATTTAAACAGGAGATCATGTCAGTCTAAGCTAGGGGTGCACGAGACTTGGTAATGCAAATATTTCTTTGTTTTCCCCTTACCACAGGGTTGGGGAGTCAAAGTTATTATGAAATATTGTAAGGTAGCTGGCAGACGCTAAAGCCAATCTGTAAGAAAGGATGGAATTTTTAATAGAGTAGTTACTTTTTCCCGAGTCCTTTAGGCTTAGAAAACTAATCTGAATCTACAGGAGATGAGCTGTTTTCTTGCATTTGAGAGAGGCCCTATCAGTATTGTTAAACTGCTGGTGTTGCTTTCAGAGGGAGAGTGTTTATTTGCTTAATTTTAAATCAGCTTCCTTTCCTCTTTCTTTTTAGGCTAGGTCCTTTCACAAAAGTGTTCCTGTGAAAGCGTTTCCTGCTTTTCTTCAAACGGTAAGTAGATTAACAGAGAAGGCTGTATAATTAGTGAAACAGATGTGTATGATCTGTTTTTATATTTTATAAAGTTCCCAATGTACTACTTTAGTTTGGAGCCTTTGTTTTTGTTTCCCTCCCTCATTGTAGCTTTCATTAGTTACTGATGCTTTTGCTGAGGGTCATTTCTGTATTTCTCAGAGGCAAGTGAGCTAAGATTTTAGCACTGACTTTGCAGCCAGATTGCATTGGCTTGAATCTGTTTTGCCCCTAACAGTGGGACCTTAAGTTCTTTCTTTCTTTTTTTTTTCTTTTCTTTTTTCTGTGTTTTCTTTGGGGTGTTTAATGCATATTTTCTGATGAGATTCATGGAGAGGTTGGGTATCCCTTATCCAAAATGCATGGGACCAGAGTGTTTCATAGTTCAGATATTTTTTGGATTTTGAAATATTTGCATCTACATAATAAAGTATCTTGGGGATAGGACCCAAATTTAAACACATAATTCTTTTCTGTTTCATGTATACCTTATACACATAGCCTGAAAATAATTTTATGCAATATATATATATATATTTTTGTTATTGTATTTGGGCTCTGGGGTACATGTGCACATCCTGCATCCTGCAGGATTGTTGCATAGATATATACATGCCATGGTGGTTTGCTATCTTTTTTTTTTTTTTAATTTTATTATTATTATTATTATTATTATTATTATTATTATTTTAAAGAAAGAAAAAGAGAAAAGGAGAAAGAAAGAGCAAAAGAAAGAAAACAAGAATGAAAGAGAGAAAGAGGAAGAGAAAGAGGGAGAGAGAACGGGATTCTTGTTTTATTGCCCAGGCTAGAATGCAGTCTAAAAATGGGTATTAAAAACCTCTTTTATGCCAATAATTGTGCTTAACAATGGAGACAGGAATGAATAAGGGATGAAAATAACAAACAAGCAGACAACCAATATTTTATTTAAACCTGTGAAATGCTATGCAATTGCTGAGGAGTGATTTACTTCCAATTATGTGGTCACTTTTAAAATAGGT